>QRFJ01000017.1:262765-336688 GCA_006176705.1 Cocos nucifera
CCTTTATGATAATAAACAATACTTTGTCCATAACATATTTGCATCAGATCAATTATTTTTGGATTATCAATCAATTTTATTTGACTAACTATCGACTGACCTTCCAACTAACTTGAACCTAGCATTTAACCAACTTACAATTTGCTTTTTAGTCAATCAAGACTTAGTTGTTTGTCAAAACGTTCATAGGTTGGAGATTAGCCAACCCTCGATCAGTTTCTAGCCGACTTCTGATCGGCTTTTTACTAACCAACTTTTGATTATGAGGATCGGGTGCAAGTCAATGGTCCTTCAACTTGGTCACAACCAAATCGATATCAGTCATGTTCTTAACTAGGTAGGGGCAACTAACTAGTTTGCGATCAGTAGATTGACGCTTTTTCTTTTGTAAAAAAATTGTGCATAGGAGTAGATTGTAACTCAATCGATCAACCATTCTGCTATAGTTGGCTCATTCATTCATGCTATTTTTGTTTAAAAGGTACCGACTAAACTTCATCGTTGAATAAGACATTATTTGACGGTCGCCAATGGTTGTTTGGCGATTTAATTCTACCGACTGTAGAGTGCCGAGGGTCAATCGACTATAGTACATCGATAGTTGATCGTCTGTAGCATCCTGATAATCGATCGACCGACTGATCGATTCACTGTAGATAAAATGTATTGATGACTAATCAGCTGCAATGAGCTGACAGTCGGTCGGTTATAGCAATAGTTTGCCACTGATAAGTCGATCGTGATCCATCGTCAGTCAATTTTTTTTTATCCTTCTTTGCGGAAAGGACTCCTCTTTCTTCTTTGAAGGAAGTTCACATAAAAATTCATTATTCATATTTTTTGAAAATACATAGGACTGATTTCATTAAAAATACACTTTAAGGTTATTCGCATTTCATGTTTGGAGAATGCTCGTTTCGCCGAGTGTCTCGAGTCGATATGCTCCAGATCGAAGGCTCTCTACTATCCGGATAGGATCCTTCCTAATTTAGGAGATAGCTTTTCTTGGTCCTAAGCGGCTTAGATACTTCCGTCTTCTGTAAGGACTATATCTTTCAGATGAATTCTCTTTCGGTTTAACTCTTCTATTGTAGTATTTTGTGCAACTCTTACTGTTGGTAAGCAACCATTCTAAGTTATACCTGTTGTTGAACTTCATGTAATAGATCTAGGTCAGTCCTTTGGACGATCTGAATTACATGATTCGTCATACTTTTTTACTCTCATTGATGGTAGTCCGACTTTCCATAGGTATCACTGCTTCAGTCCCATCTGACAGGTTAAAGAAAGATTCGCCCATCAGGACTCGCAAAGTGGTTGTTGGTACATGCCCATAATACCGAAGGTAATTCTTCCATCCAAAGATTTTTGGCCTCGTTGAGCCAGGTTTTCAAACCATGGAGGATTGTTCGATTCGTAACTTTCGCTTTTTTCCATTTGACTGTGGATGACCGACGGACGTTAGTTTGTATGCGATGTGGTACTGTCGTACAGAAGTCTTTGAAATTTTTGATTATCGAATTATCGATCATTATCGATTATGATCGTATCTGGGAGTCCGAATCTATAGATGATAGATTTTTGAAAAAAAATTTTCATTTTACTTTTCATAATCTTATGCCAAAGGTTTGGCTTCCACCCACTTCGTAAAGTAATTAACAGCGATGACCAAAAAAATTTTTTTATCCGGATGCTAAGAAAAAAGGATCAAGAATATCAATTTCCCACTATGTAAATGGCCATGGGGCTATGATTTGTGTTAGTTACGTCGCTGATTGTCGCTGGATGTTGGCATACCTTTGACATGGCTCACACCTTTGGACAAACTCAGTCACATCCTTCTGCATTGTTGGCCAATAATATCCTTACCGAAGGATCTTATAGGCAAGAAACTTGCCCCCCAAATGATTCCTACAGATCTCTTCGTGGACTTCTCGAAGTGCATAGTCGGCATTGATGGATCCTAGGCACTTTAACAATGAAAGGGAGAAAGATTGTTTAGTAAAGTTGTTCGTCTATCATTATATATTGTGAGGTAGTCTATCTTAAATATTTTGCCTCCGATGGATCATCAGGTTGGACTTTTTTGGTCAGATACTTGACAATTGGATCCATCCAACTTGGCTCATCGTCGATTTGCAAAACTTCTTCCATCTTTTTGATACTCGATGTATCGAGATACCTGATATATGTTCGATCAAGTTTGATACGGATTGTGATGGTGAGTCAAGAGAGTGCATCGGTCTGAGCATTTTTCACTCTAGGGACATGCGAGATGTTAAAATATTTGAAGGCGGAAATTTGGTCTTTCACTTTCTCTAAATATTTTTGCATCTTCGGATCTCGGGCTTTGTATTCACTGTTGACTTATCCCACAATGAGTTGAGAGTCGGTAAACGTCTTCAACTCTTCAACATCGAGTTCTTTGGCAATTTTCAAACCAGCAAGAAGAGCTTCATATTCGGCTTGATTATTCGAAGCCTTGAAGTTAAAACGGGGTGCATATTCGATGATTGATCCATCGATATTTGCAAGGATAAGTCCAGCTCTGCTTTCGAAGGTGCTCGAGGCTCCATCAATATGTAACACCCAAACCGAATCATAGTTGGTTTTGATGGTGTCATCTGTTGAGTTACAGATTATTTCTTTATCACACTTCATGTCTGATATGGTACACTCGACAACAAAATTGGCCAGAACTTAGACCTTCATCGATGGGCATGGACGATAGTGGATGTCGAATTTACTAAGTTTTATTCTTCATTTTGCCATTCTTTCTAAAGTGTCCGATCTGTGTAAGATCAACTTTTAGGAGCTGATCGGTTAGAACATGCACCGTGTGGGCTTACAAATAGAGCCGAAGTCATTGCATCGAAATAATTAAGGAATAGATCATTTTCTCAGCTTTTGAGTATCGGAGTTTCGGCATTATGAAATACTTTGCTTGCGTAGTATATGGGGTGATGTACTCGATTTTCATCTTTTCTAACTAAAATCGAACTAACAACTTCATCGAACATAGTCAGGTATAAATAAAGTGGTTCTCCTTCCATCGGCTTTATAAGTAGTGGAGGAGTCGTCAAATACTTCTTTAACTCTTCGAAGGATCGTCAGCATTCGTCGATCCAAGAGAAATCTTTAGTTTGCCTAGAGTCTTGAAAAATGGAAGACATCATTTGGCAGGTTTGAAGATGAACCAACTGAGTGCAGCAACTCTCCCATTAAGCTATTATACCTTCTTCTTTGAAGTAGGATGCTTCATATCGATGATTGTTTTTATTTTCTTAGGATTTACTTCGATTCTCTCTATATAAAATAAAAAAATTAAGAAATTTTTCAACCATCACTTCGAAGGCACATTTGGTCGGATTTAGCTTTATTCGATGTCGTCAGAGTGTGTCGAAAGCTTCCTCTAGGTCTCGGACGTGATCCTGACTTCGAGCATTTTTTACAAGCATATCATCTACTATATCCACTTCCATGTTTCACCCAATTTATGGTTTAAAAACTTTGTTCACTAACCGATTGGTAGGTTACTCCCACATTTTTGAGTCCAAATGGCATGACTTTGTAGCAATAAATCCCTTTATCAATGACGAAGGCAGTATGTTCTTTATTTCTTAGGAGGCCATTTAGATCTGGTTATATCTTGCAAAAGCATCCATAAAAGCTTAGGAGTTCGGTGTCCCGACGTCGTATCGACCAAGTTGATCGATTCTTTGGAAGAGAAAAACTATCCTTCAGGATATGCTTTCATTCAGATTCGGTATAATCAATGCAGATGCACCATTTTTTATTAGCCTTTTTCACCATGACAACATTTGCAAGCCATTCCGGAATAATGGGTCTCTCTGATGAAGTCTATCATGAGGAGCTTATCCACCTCTTCGTCGATGATCTTTTATCGCTTCAGGTGTGAATGGATCGCTTCTTTCTGCCTTCACCAGCTTGATGTTTGGATTAACATTAAGTCGGTAGATAATTATTTTTGAAGGTATACCTAACATGTCGATCGCTGACCAAGCGAATACGTCAATATTGGCCCTTAGCAACTGAACTAGCTGTTCTCGCTCCGTTATTTGAAGTTGTGATCCAATTTGAATAACTTTGGTTGGGTCATCTTTTTTTAACGAAATTGGTATCAATTGTTCGGTCAGCTCATCCCGTTCGTCCTCCTCCCACTGATCTAATGACAAGGGATCTTTTAGTTTATTTGTGTTTGTTGTGATCATGAAGCAACGTCAGGCAATTTATTGATCGCCTCGCATTTCTTCCACTCCAGCTTTAATCAAAAATTGGATCAATAAATGATACATCGATATTATCGCCTTGAGAGAGTTAAGTCTCGATCTTCTGAATATGACATTATACGTTGACGGAACTCTAACGACCATAAAAGTCAAAATAACAGTACTTTGTCGAGGTTCTGTTCCTACAGTTAATGGAAGATCGATCTCTTCTTCAATGTCAACAGTGTCTCCGGTAATCCAACTAAGAGAATGGAGACTTTTCAAAGTCGTTCGATCGATATCAACATTTGAGAGAAAGCAGAGTAAAATAAAATATTAGTCGAACTTCTATTATCGACTAGGATCCTCTTTACATCATAATTTGCTATCATCATTGAGACGACGACAACATCATCATGGAGAGTTTGAATTTTTCTTACATTGATTGACCGATCAATCGATCGATTGAGAAAGTTGAGACCGATCGATAGCCGACTGAAAGACCTGATGTCGAGCGACAATCGATTGAGAGAAAAATCTGACCGTCATCTATTGGATCGATCGTTAATCGGATGGCCATAAGTCGGTCCTCCTGTCTATGTATCGACGAGGAAATTGATAGGTCGACCATCATCGATCATCAATTAACGAATGATTGGCAGCGTCCAATGGTAAATCGACCGCAAGCTGGTGAGTCGGGCGGTGAATTATCATCTCCCAACAATTATCCCCCATGTCCAAGTCCGATGCAATTATTTGATATTTTGTCTTGATGCACCAAACGCAAGGGGTTAACACTTGCGTTAACATGTGGCGTCGCTTTGAATTTCATTCTGCCACCCGTCATTAATAATCACCACGATCTTCGATGAATTTATTGTAAAGCGCTTCGAGGATTGCAACAGTCCCCATTAATGGATGCACGATCGTGAAGCCCAAAGAATTTGATGCTCAGTCATTCTCTGGTCGACACGTGTCAGTATCTGGGAAGGCTTCTGTGCATCTTGACCGTCAGTGGATCCTATATATACTGGATCCCCTCCGAAGGTTTTTCTTCCATAGCTTTCAATAGTAGTAGCTTTTGGAAACCTTGCTTGTCCTCTCATTCTTTAGCCCTCAGGTTCAAAGTTTGAACCTTCCCTTTGACATCTTTATTTCTTTCTTTTTGTTTTATTGTCGCGTGCATGGCTGATCGTAGTAGTTTATCATGAGGTCCAGCAGCCGAAACTTCTACCCTGATGACATCAATCGTGGAGCGACTTCGAGATTAGTATCGAATCCCAAAGGGCTTTCGGTTGTTGGCTCCTGGCCCCTACGGCCGGGTGAATTTGCTTTCGTCGGGCTTTATAGCCTTTTATTTAGAAAACTTTAGGTCGGACCTTTAGGTTTCTCATTTCGGAGTTTCTCCGGAACATTTTTGACTATTATAGAGTATGTCTAGCCTAGTTAGTGCCGAACTCTATTCGGTTTTTAATTTTCTTTGCTTTGCTATGTCAGTTAATCCCGACGAACCCTCAATTTTTCTTATTCAGGCCTTTCTTCATCCTTCGACCCCATCTGAAGGTCGATGGATGGTGGTATTTTGCCCCAAAGAGGAGGTTTTTTTTTATCACTGGTCTTCCATTGTCCATCCACGATTGAAAGACCCAGTTCTTCTTTGTTTCTTCTCCTACTTCTTAGGGTTTTCCGTCGGTATGGGAGGAACCGAATGTCCTTCCGAACGAAAATAGTCGAATGGACCCGACTGATCAGAAGGATTATCTTAAGCTAAAAGACATGGAAGTTCCTCCTCAAAAAAGCTTGATTATCGAAGCGGCGTTGTACGATGCCGAATTTGATCCGACGCCGTTCATAGGTATATGTAGTGTCTGTAGTTTTGAATTTTCTTTTCTTCGATCAATTTTTGATATTAACTTCATTTTGTAGGGATGCGTCTTCCTGCTGGACTTTTCAAAGATGAAGTTCGTCAATTCGCCACTCGAAAAAGGATGACACCCAGTGCTGGTTCATCATGCACAGCAAAGAAGAGTCGGACAACTGATCCTTCGATTGTCCCCGATTCTGTCGACATTGCCGATGCTCTACCGATAGCTCCTCCCATCATCGCCTTGTGTGCTCCGGTGGCTACCGCAACTTTTGAAGCACCTCCAGTCGTCACACAGTCGAAGGAAGACGTCATCATCATCGATGTTCCGGCTATTGTTCCTATGTCGGGAGCTGAGCTAGTTGTTGCTGCACCCACTTTGCAACCAACTTCGGTTCGTCGAGGGCGCTCGCCATCTCCGTCCATACTTGAGTGGATGTTGGTGCCTCTAGAACAATCATCCATCAGAAGGAAAGAAAAAGCACCGATTTCTTCTGTGCCGGCTAGGAGCAATGCTTCCAGCCATGAATATACGGACTCCGACGAATCAATATTTGGATCCCTGAAGGCAGTTTGACTTTTTCTGACCCCCAATTGGCAAGGAGTATGGTTCATGCCATTCTCCTTCTGGGTGATTGGGAGTCGAGGAGGAGTCGGACCCTAGCCGACTTGTTCGGATCGTTCTACCCGACTTTTATCAGGATAAGTCGGCGATTCATTTTGTTTCTCTCCTTTTTTTTGACTAATTTAATTTATTCTCTTTGAATAGTGGGCTTATGGTATGGCTGAACTTGAGTCGGCCTACCATAGAATGGCCGATCTTCGGCATGCATATTCCGACTCTATGTCGGCTGCTAACATCGAACAAGACCCGGCGATTCGACGGTTGAAGGAACACGAGAAATATGCAGCTGCCCGAGAGAAGAACTTGTCAAATGAAGTCTCTCATCTAAGAGTCGAACTTAGGTTGGTTAAATCCAAACTTGAGTCGGTTTAATCCGACCTTAAGTTGGCTAAGGTGGAGGTGAACGCCCAAAAGAGACGCATCAAGAAGAAGCATGTAGTGAACAAGCTAGAGAAGGATCGTGATAATTGGGATAAGGAGGCAACAGACTTGCATCGAAAGTGGCAAACTACCGATGGGGAGTTATCTTCGATTAGAACAGAAATCCAGATTCTACGGTAGGATCTCGGTCGGGCAAAGGAGCTGGGCATCGAAGAATTCTAGGCCTCGTCCGACCTAAAGACTCTAATCCTTCAAGAAAGTGAGCCTTCCTATTGGATCGGATTCAGTGATGGTCGGGATGCTGTCCAACAGCTCTTTTCTAACCTTAACCTCAGCAGTATCGTTGTCCCTAGTGCTGAAGAGGAGGAAGGGGAAGGGGCCGACAGACCAGCTGCCAGTCCAATGGATAGCGATGCTCCGATCAAAACTTCTGCTCCGTCCGCATTGGTAGCACCTACGGTCGAAGGTGCAGTGGATGCTCCGGCATCGACGAACTTTGCTTTCGAGTTAATCACCGAAGTTTTGATAGATCTTCACAGAGCTACGCCGACGGATGTGGTTCCGCTGACTGATGCTGCATCGATGACTGAAGTTCAAGACTCTCCCGATCGCCCTTCGAAGCAATTGGTCGTCAAATAAACATGTATTTCATCTTCTTTTGGAACTTATAGTTCAAATTTTGTAAGGACCGATGGTCCATTTTGTAATCTTCTTTATAGTAATGAAACAATACTTTGTCCATAACATATTTGCATCAGATCAATTATTTTTTGATTATCAATCGATTTTATTTGACTAACTATCGACTGACCTTCTAACTGACTCGAAGCTAGCATTTGATATCAAGTTTAGTCATTCAAGACTTAGTTGTTTGTCAAAATGTTCATAGATCAACGATTAGCCAATCCTGGATCAGTTTCTAGCCAACTTTTGATCAGCTTTTTACTAACCGACTTTTGATTATGATGATCGGATGCAAGTCAATCATCCTTTGACTTGATCACGACCAAATCGATATCAGTCATATTCTTAACTAGGTAGGGGCAACTAACTAGTTCGCGATCAGTAGATTGACGCTTCTCCTTTTGTAAAGAAGTCGTGCGTCGGAGTAGATTGCAACTCAATCGATCAACCATTTTGCTATAGTTGGCTCATTCATTCATACTATTTTTGTTTAAGAGGTACCAACTGAAATTCATCATTGAATAAGACATTATTTGATGGTCGCCAATGGTTGTTTGGCAATTTAATTCTATCGACTGTAGAGTGCCGAGGGTCTTTCGGCTATAGTACATCGATAGTTGATCATCCATAGCATCCTGACAATCGATCGACCGACTGATCAATTTACTGTAAACAAAATGTATTGATGTCTAATCAGCTACAATGAGCTGACAGTCGATCGGTTATAGCAATAATTTGCCACTGATAAGTCAGTCGTGATCTACCGTCAGTCGATTTTTTTTAATCATTCTTTGTGGAAAGGACTCCTCTTTCTTCTTTGAAAAAAAGTTCACATAAAAATTCATTATTCATATTTTTTGGAAATACATAGGACTGATCTCATTAAAAATACACTTTCAGGTTATCTGCATTCCATGCTTGGAGAATTTTTATTTCGTCGAGTGTCTCAAGTCGATACACTTCAGATCGAAGGCTCTATAACTATCCGATAGGATCATTCCCAATTTGGAGAGAGCTTTTTTTGGTCTAACGATTTAGATACTTTAGCCTTCTGTAGGACTAAATCACCAAGATGAATTTTCTTTGATTTAACCCTTCTGTTATAATATCTGACAACTCTTTGTCGGTAGGCCACCATTCTGAGTTAAGCTTGCTGTCGAATTTCAGATAGCAAATCCAAATCTATCCTTCGACAATCCTAAATTGCTTGTCTCATCATATCTCTCAACCCACATCGAGGGTAGCCTAATTTCGACGAGAATCACCACTTATGTCCCATAGGCGAGGTTGAAAAGGGATTCACTCATCGAAATTCAGGGAGTTGTTCGATATGCCCATAGTACCAAAGGTAGTTCTTCTATCCATAGTTCTTTAGCCTCATTGAGTCGTGTTTTCAAATCATGAAGGATTGTTCAGTTTGTGACTTCCGCTTCTTCATTTGACTGTGGATGACCGACGGATGTCAACTTATGCATGATATGATGTGCTGCACAAAAATCTTTAAAATTTTGATTATCGAATTATCAGTCATTATCGATTATGATTGTATGTGAAAGTTTGAATCGATAGATTATGAATTTTTGAATAAAATCTTTCATCTTACTTTTCGTAATCTATACCAAAGGTTCGGCTTCCACCCACTTCATAAAGTAATCAATAGTGATGACAAAAAAAAAATTTGTCCAGATGCCAGGAGAAAATGACCAAGAATATCGATTCTCCACTGTGCAAACGGCCATGGAGCTATGATCTGTGTCAGTTGCATCATTGGTTGTCGCTGGAAGTTGGCATACCTTTGACATGGCTCACACCTTCGGACAAACTCAGTCACGTCGTTCTGCATTATTGGCCAATAATATTATTGTCGAAAGATCTTATAGGCGAGGAACTTGCCCCCCAAATGATTTCTATAGATTTCTTCATGGACTTCTCGAAGTGTATAGTTAGCATTGGTGGATCTCAGGCACTTTAATAGTAGAAAAAAGAATGATCATTTGTAGAATTATCCACCCATCATTATATATTGCGAGGTAGTCGACCTCAAACATTTTGCCTCCAATGGATCATCGAATTAGACTTCTTCAGTCAGATACTAGACAATTGGATCCATCCAACTTGGCTCATCGTTGATTTGCAAAACTTCTTCCACCTTTTTGATACTCAGTGTATCGAGATACTCGATATATGTTTGGCCGAGTTCGGTAGGGATTATGATGGTGAGTCGAGAGAATGCGTCGACTTGAGCATTTTTCGCTCTAGGAACATGCGAGATGTTAAAATATTTGAAGATGAAAATTTGATCTTTCATTTTCTCCAAATATTTTTGCATCTTCGAATCTCGAGCTTCGTATTCGTCGTTGACTTGTCTCACAATGAGTTGAGAGTCGGTAAACATCTTCAACTCTTCGACATCAAGTTCTTTGGTGATCTTCAAACCAGCAAGAAGAGCTTCATATTTGGTTTGATTATTCGAAGCTTTGAAGTTGAAATGGAGCACATATTTAGTGACCGATCCATCGATATTTGCAAGGATAAGTCTAGCTCTACTTTCGAAGGTGATCGAGGCTCCATCGACATATAACATCCAAACCAAATCATGGTCGATTTTGGTGGCATCGTCTGTTGAGTTACAGATTATTTTTTGATCGAACTTCATGTCTGATATGGTACACTCAATAATAAAATCGGATCAGAACTTGGGCCTTCATCGACGGACGTGGGCAATAGTGGATGTCGAATTCACTAAGTTTTATTATCCATTTCACTATTCTTTCTTAAGTGTTCGGTCGGTGTAAGATCAACTTCAAGGGTTGGTCGATTAGAACATGCACCATGTGGATTTGGAAATAGGGCCAAAGTCGTTGCATCGAAATAATCAAGGCATAGATCATTTTCTCAGCTTTTGAGTATCAGATTTTAGCACTATGAAGCACTTTGCTTGCATAGTATATGGGGTGCTATACCGAATTTTTATCTTCTCTGACTAAAATCGAACTAACGGCTTCGTCGGACATAGGTAGGTATAAATAAAGTAGTTCTTCTTCCATCAGCTTTACAAGCAGCGGAGAAGTCGTCAAGTACTTTTTTAACTCTTCAAAGGATCATCGACATTCGTCGGTCCAAAAGAAATCTTTAGTTTGCCATAAAGTCTTGAAAAATGGAAGACATCGTTTGATAGATTTGGAGATGAATCGACTGAGTGCAGCGACTCTCCTGTTGAGCTGTTGCACCTTCTTTGAAGTAGGATGCTTCATATTAACGATTACTTTTATTTTTTGAGGATTTACTTTGATTCTATATGAAACAAGAAAACCATAAAATTTTTTGACCATTACTCCAAAGATACATTTGATTGGATTTAGCTTCATTCGGTGTCATCGAAGTGTGTCGAAAGCTTTCTCTAGGTCTCAACATGATCCTGACTTCGAGTGCTTTTTACAAGCATATCGTCGATATATACTTCCATGTTTTGCCTAATTTATGGCTTAAAAATTTTGTTCACCAATCGTTGGTAGGTCGCTCCCACATTTTTGAGTCCAAATGGCATGATTTTGTAGCAATAAATCTTTTTATCAGTGATGAAGGCAATTTGTTCTTCATCTTTGGGGGAAAATTTGGATCTGGTTATATCCTGCAAAAGCATTCATAAAATTTAGGAGTCGGTATCCCGATGTCGCATCGACCAGTTGGTCGATCTTCGAAAGAGAAAAACTATCCTTCAGACATGCTTCATTCAGATCGGTATAATCAATGCAGATGCACCATTTCTCGTTGGCCTTTTTCACCATGATGACTTGCAAGCCATTCGGATAATAGGTCTCTCTGATGAAGTCTGCTATGAGGAGCTTATCCACCTCTTCATCGATGATCTTTTGTCGCTTAGGTATGAATGATTGCTTCTTCTGCCTCACCAACTTGATGTTTGGATTAACGTTAAGTCGATGGATAATTATTTTTTGAGGTATACCTGGCATGTCGGTCGCTGACCAAGCGAATACGTCAATATTCGCTCTTAGCAATTGAACTAGCTGTTCTCGCTCCATTATTTAAAGTTGTGATTTGATTAGAATAACTTTGGTCGGGTCATCTTCTTTTAACGAAATTGGTATCAATTGTTCAGTCGGCTCATCCCGTTCTTCCTCCTTCCACTGATCAAGCCTTTCTAACGACAAGGGATCTTTCGATTTATTTGTGTTTGTTGTGATCGTAAAGCAACATCAGGCAATTTGTTGATCGCCTCGCATTTCTCCTACTCTGGCTTTAATCAAAAATCAGACCAATAAATGATACATCAATATTATCACCTTGAGAGCGTTGAGTCCCGATCTTCCGAGTATGACATTTTACGCTGACGAGACTCTAACGACTATAAAAGTCAAAATGATAGTACTTTGTTAAGGTTCTGTTCCTACAGTTAATGGAAGATCGATCTCTCCTTCAACGTCAATAGCATCTCCGGTAATCCAACTAAGAGAATGGAGACTCTTCGAATTCGTTCGATCGACATCAACATTCGAGAGAAAGCAAAGTAAAATAAAACATTAGTCAAACTTCTATTATCGACTAGGATCATCTTTACATCATAATTTGCTATCATCGTTGAGACAACGACAGCATCATCATAGAAAGTTTGAATTTTTCTTACATCATCATCTGAAAAAGAAATACATTCATTAAATTATTGCCTTTTTATCGATTCTTCTTCGGATGTTGCCCCCTCGGCTCTTGGTCATCCAGAAATCATGTTGATCATCTCGATTGTTGGTCAGTTTTAATGGATCTCTTCCGACGGTGGTGGTTGATCGGCATGTGGCTCAGTCAGACGATTAAGCCAGAATTTGGCAACAAACCTCTGCCAGATGAGTGCCTCAATCTCATCCTTGAGCTAAAAACACTATTTGATGTTATGGCCATAGCCACGGTGGAATCGACAGTACTTCCTCTTATCCCTGCTTGGATGCTTCATTGGCAGGGGTCGGTGAAGGTATTTCGCTCCTTCGATTTCCATCAAGATCTGCACTTGTAGAGTAGATAGGAGAGTATAGTTGTTATATTGACTCTTCAAATGAGTCAGCATCAGACTCCGTTGGAAAGTCGGTGCTTCTTTATTTGGCATAGGTCGATTAGATCTAGTTGAAGTATCGTTCTTCCATTGCTTTTTTTCTAACCCTTTTCATTTTGTTGGCGCCAGTTAGAAGTGCCTTCTTCTGCGTAAATATATTTGTCTGCACGCTCGAGAAGTTTGGCATAAGTCGAGGGAGGATTTTTATCCAGTAAGTAAGTAAACCGAAAATCTCATAGACCCTGCCTCATGGCCGAAATGGCCACTTCCTCATTGAGATTTTGGACCTCTAGTATAGCGGTGTTAAAACATGCTACAAAGGTCCGAAGAGTCTCTTTCTTGTTCTGCTTAATTGAGAAGAGATTGTCGAAAGTTCGTGACTTCATTTGACTAATGTTGAAATGAGCCACAAAGAAGTCTTCGAGCTGCTCAAAAAAGTCGATGCTTTTTGACTGAAGTTCGGAGTACCATGCTCGAGCAGCTTTTTGAAGGATGGTCAAGAAGCTGATATACATGAGGGCATCATTTGCCCTCTAGATCATCATGAAAGCTTTATAGCTCTAAAGATGATCGACTGGATCAGTGGAGCCATCGTACGACTCCACTTGAGGTATCTTGAATCGCGACGGGATCGGCACGTTCAAGATACGTAAGAAGAAGGAAGGAGTTGTTTGGACTCGGAGACCGTCGGAGGATCCTTCCTTCATATCCTCCTGGATCTGGGCCAGTCAACGATTGATCTCTCTGAACTTTTTGTTCATAGTCATTGAGTCATCCCTGGCGAGATGTCCCTAGCATCGATCCTCCGGAGGAACTAAAGGAGGGAGAAGTCGTTGGGTTGCATGACCATTTTCCCTCATACTAACTTCGATGAGAAGATGGGGAGACGGACCGTCATGACCGACGAGCAGTTCCGCACGAATGGCAAGGAGATGAAGATTTCATCTGGTGCGAGCATCGAGATGGTTGCTCCGACAAAGGAGAGATCGAACGCCTTGGTGTACGGTGGCTATGCTTAGATGGCGTCGCCCGCACCGATAGAGCTTCTATCACCATGGATGGTTGCTGTTGGAGATTACGCACAATCTCTGTTAGAATATGGATCTACTATGTTAATACAGTTAGTTACTAGGTTTGTGCATCCGACACGACTATTGGATGCGAAAAACTATATTTTGTCATTGCTGGCGATGGAGGGGGAAGCGCTTCTTACCGGGATGACTGGCGGTGGAGCTGGTCAAATTGCGAGCAAGAGTTTTTATCATTTTTTGATTTAGTGTGCTTCTTTATCTACCTGGCGCGCCAATCTGTTGTGGACAATCTACCTGCACCTATGATCGAATGCCAAAAAATCTGCAAAGATAAGTCCGCACTAATCGAAATTGACTCCGACGAGGATCCTCCAATGCTTATGTTAGAAGGATGGACTGGTCGAACAGAAAAATAAAGAGCAAAGAAGCAGAGTTTGCCCTAAAAGTAGTAGAAATGTCTCCTCCCAAATTAATCAGGTTACCTTCCTTTTATAGATGTCGGAGTGATAATCGTCGAGTACGTAGATCCCTCTTTTTTCGATATAGTATGATCATGGGTGAGTAGTTAAAGCCACCCACTAATCATCGTGGCCTGCTCTTTCCAGAAGTGATTTTGTAAGGTCAATCAAGAGTTGGATAAGTTGGTCGGTCGGCTGACTTATGTTGAAAAATGTATCCTAAAGCTATTCATCTAAGTAGTAAATAATTGAAATTAGTATATAAATTATCTAATAATAATAGTAATTTGGTTGTTTCATCATAAAAGTATTATCTTTCTTAAATGAACTTCTAAATTATGATGAACTCCTTAGAACCACAATCAATCGATAAAGGATGATTTATTAGATGGTTCTTAAATCGTTCACGATCAAATGATAAGTTATTAATAAGGATGATAACTTATCGAGTGTAGATTGTTGTATGCCATATGCGTTGATTGTTCTTGTAATCAAGTAGTGTGGAGACACTGGTATGGCATCCAGATGAGATGTAGAAGTACATCTACACTGAACGTGACCAATGTAGCACTCTACTGTCAAGAATAGCTAGCTAAGGCTAATGAGTATAAGTGTCCCTTCGATTTGAGATCACCACGGTGACTTGCGAACAACTCACTGTACTTTGGTGTTGGACTACCTGTATTTCTAATATAGATGATGGAAGATTTTTGGATACAGTCAAGTACTTATACAGTCGGTGTGTGAGTCAAGATGAGATTGATCACTCCTAATTAACTTCAGAAAGAGAATATCTTACTATGTTTCAATTTAGCAAAATCTAGGCCTGGATAATCCTCGTGAGGTATCACGGGATTTGCAAAATTTTGAGATACATTAGAGATGACTTGTATGGATGTTTGACAGCATACTCAAAGTCATCTTAAGCATTATTGATCATAGAAATAAATTATACGATAACCATAGGTCAGGGTTCTAAGGATGTTCCTTTGCATACATTCGATCTATATGGACATCGTAAACCATTGCTAAATGGTAACTTCGATTGGTACAAAAATTAATTCTTGTACTATCGGCTTAGGTTCAAACCTATGGGGTCACACATATTAGAACTTGTAACTTGATCGGATGGTTAATCGATGATTGAGAATTATTCTAAGATCAATCTATCAATATGATTAGTGTTTGACCTAATGCAAGTGTTGCAGGAGGATCGATTAGCAATTGGATTGCTAATTGGCTCAATTTGATTGAGCAATCAGGCTGAGATCAAGTCTAATTAAATTAGATTCAATTAGAATTAGTTTAAACTTAATTAGATTAAGTTTAGTTGGTTTATTGGATAAGCCAATTGCAAGAAAGAATAATTTCTTGTTTGACTAGGACTTGGGTGCATCTAATTGACTTCGGATTTAAATCAGATTTAAATCTTAATTTAATCTGATTTAATTAGACTCCTAGTTAGACTAGGATCATTCTTAATTAGATTATATTTAATCTAATTTAAATAAAATTTAAATTTAATTTAAACCTATTTTGATCTAGTTAAACAAGAGGAGTCCCAATTGGACTGGGACTCTCTCTCTTTTTCTTACGCCTAAAAGCCCACACCATATTTTAATTTTAAATTTTTTTTATGATTTTCATGCCTAAGAAATAATTTTCCACACCCTATTATCTCAGAAATTAGATTTAAATTTGATTTGATCAAAATTAGAAGAAAGTTGGAAATTGTTTCCTACTCAGAAGAGTCTTCTTTGACCCAAACTTCTCCCTCCCTTGTGCGCCAACTCTATCCATGCCTCTCTATCTTATTCGGTCCTTTTTTTCTTGGTTTTGTGCATAAGAATCAGTGGTTACATGAAAAAATAAGTGGGAGGGGCGTCCAACCTTTGACTAGGTTTTGACCTAGTCTTGCAATATAAGGTGGATGCCTCTTATGAGATGGTTGGAGGATGTGAAAAATTTTAAAAAAAATATAAAAAATTAGAGAAAAATGAGGAGAAAGCATGGAGGATTTGTGGTACCAAGATTCTTAGAGAAGAGCCCTCAATTAAGACATCAAAGATTGATGTCTTGAAGAGATAAGGTAAGCGAAGATTATCTTCTCTTATATTTTTCTTTTATGTTTCTCTCTTTCTATTTTATTTATAATTTTTATATGATCAAAAATTTATGAGAGAGAGGATTTAGGTGTGGGGATGAGTGATCCAAGTTGTTAGGGTATGGTGTTAATTTTTTGGACATGATCTGATCATGTCCTGATGAGAGAAGGAGAAGAGAAGAAAGGTCTTCTCTTAGGATTTCTTAGAGAACCATTCCTCTCTAATTTTTATGGGATTTTTGTATGAATAAAATAAAAAATCTTAGATCTAGAAACTTAAGAAAAATTCTAAAGGAGAAGGTCACCTCTTGTCCTAGCATAAAGATATTTTTAGGACATCAACCGTTGATGTCCTGAAGGAGAAGATTTATCTTCTCTTAAGATTTATTTTTTCTTAATTTTATTTTTTAATTTATGGAAGATCCAAGGATTGGATTCCTTCCTTATTCCTCCTCATGTTCTTCATCTCTTGGATTGTCCAAGAGATCCAAAGAATATGTATTTGATTAACCATCAGGAGGGATTCGCGAGAAGCTAGCACTTCGAGCGGATCTTCGTTCAACGAACCTTCGATCTGTATTGCAGATTCGTGTGGATCACCTATAGAGGTCGAACGCTTGTGCAGCTTCAAAGGCAATAATGAATTCAACCACGGAGTTCTCGACTCGTGCAAAGGTAAGAGATCTGATCTCTTGGTAACCTAGATGCAATCTAGGATTAGATCTAAAATTATTCTAGATCTAGGTATTGATGTGATCAATACTACTCATGATTAATTTAATTTCATATTTATATTTATATCATAACATGTTATAGATCCTTGATGTAGGATTTTATAATTTGATTACATGCATTTATAGATTAAATAGTTTAATCTATGTCTTTCACTGCTCTTTATTTCGAAAAATTTTGAAATCTATGCATAAAATTCTGCATATTTTCTATCAGTAGTATCAGAACATCTAGGTTGTATTATAATATATTTATATATATTTTAGATTAAATCTAAAAATTAAAGTTAATTAAAGATCGCACATACTGCCTATAAGATTATCCTGCTGTAAGGTTTATCCCTTACAGTAAAAAGGTTATCCTAGTATGTGATGATCTGAGAAACCTAAATCATAAATATATTAGATGAGATCTAAAGTAATTTATAATTTATTTTTAGATTTTAAATCTAAATTTAAATAGTTTATAATCTAATTTTGATCATTTAGATGAGATCCATGTGATATATTTCATGTTTAGATCTAGATCCTTATATTGCATATGTTGGATATGTAGCTTTTATTTTTGAATCTAGAATGAATATGTATAACGTATTTGTTTTGTAGAATTTTAAATTATGAACTTACTTTCTATAAAATCCTAAATTTAAAATCCTAGGACATGATCTAAATAATGAAATAAATCAGATCTAAAACTATATATTAAATATGATTCAATACAATTTAAAAATATTTTAAATAATAAAATTAGAAATTAATTTTGAGATTCTATAAATCTAAACCCATAAGGCTTGAACTTAATTAAAAATTAAGTAATTATTTAGGATCTATGTTTGTGATTTAAAGATCCTAAGATAATTTCATAATACATGGGTTAAAGAGAAATGGGTTAGTTTTGATCAGGTCCTTAACTGGGTTAGACCTAGGATTAGATTAAATATGGACATAGTTAAGAAATTGATCAAATCTAATTAATAGTTAATTAGGATTAGATCATTTCTATAGATCACTTCAATAGTTGTAGTTGATCAAAGTCCGGACATCTAACAAATGATGCTGATCATGGCTCAGTGGTTGTGCCCGAGTCTTTAGGTAGATCAAATCAAAACTAACAAATCAATTGATGTCTAAGGTAAGTCTAGCATCCCAGATCGATAGTTTTTAATTGGCAGCCTGCTTACCTGACCATTTCTGATGGTGTCTAAGACAAGCCTTGACAGATCCTTCCATCGATCTCATTTATCTGACCAATGTGGTTAATCAATTTTTGATTAGGTTGCTCATCGATTCATACTAACTCATATCACATAAAAAATCAGTGAAATTGATTTTATTCAGTGAGACTGATTTAGATGCCCTGGACCGTAATTGATCCTAGTCCTCATCAATGACTTGCGAAGTCAGTGGGAGGACTTGACTTGGTGAAGTCAGTGGAAGCAAATTAGTCCATATCCTTTCTATCCTTAAATCACTAATAATTTAAATCTTCTAAAATTATTAGGTTCTTAAAATAATAAAATTATGGAGATAACGAAGTCATAGCCTTCCATTAAGGTGTTTGATAATGGGTCCATTAACTTAATAATCATTGAAGGCCCAAAGGCCTGGTGCTTGTTGACTAATGGAATTATCATCTATCATATGATGACTTGGATGTGTCTCTCTAATGATTGTTAGATTAGCCAACCAAAGTTGGACCTGATCATTCATTGGTTGGATGCGCCAAGTATGGCCATGCTAATGGTTGGACCTAACTGGATCCTTTTCTGAGAAGGCCAAAGCCAACTGATCAGGGCCTGGGGTAAAATTAAAATTACTAGAAATTATTTGGAGAAATAATTGGTTATGAACCTATCCTTAAATGTATATGGGTGGACCAACCAAAGTTAGGCTCGTGTGCAGTCTATGTGGATTCTAGTACCTACTAGAAAATTAAAGTAATTCCTCGAATTGGAGGTAGAGGCTACCAGTTCGAATAAAGTAGTGGAAGAACCTTTAGACTAAAATCTAAGTCTTTAGACTTAAAATGATTCATATACAATAGGTCATTATTCTTTATTAAGGCTAAATCCTAATTGCTCCTATCACTGTTAGACAGTGAAGACTTATGGACCCAACTTCGATAATCAGTATCGAAAGATGAATATTGGTTCAGCAATATGAATGGATTCGTATTAGAATTTTTGAGTCCAGTCAAAATAATTAGTCTAAGGTTAACTCAAATCAGGCATAGTACTTCTAATATCTGAAATAGGATCATAGGAAGAAGATTTGTCTTGCTTCCCTTGACCACAATAGGCTGAACAAGAGAAAGGAGCAAAAGTTGCTCATTAAAGACGTTATATGATAACACCTTAAAACTTCTCTGTATGTAATTCTACTATCTGGGTATTAGATACCAGTGGTCTTATGCAATTCATTGCAAGGACTTAAGATAAGTGGAATATACACACTCTAGTTAGATTATGTCATAGATGTCTATGTTTGGCATTACAGGCTTAGTCATATTGACAAGAATAGGATAAATGAATTAGCTTGAGAGAAAAATCTTGATATCAATAATTATGAATCATTGATAGCCTGTGAATCTTGTCTTCTTGGGAAGATGATAAAATCATTTTTTACTGAAAAAGGTGAAGGAGCCGATAAAGTTCTAAGTCTCATACATAGTGATGTATGTAGACTTATGAACTTAAGTGCCAAAGGAAGATACTAATATTTCATTACAGACGACCTATCTGGAGCATGGGTGCATCTGGCCTAAATTATTTGAAATGTTCAAATGATTCAATAATGAAATAGAAAAATAAACTAAAAAGATATTAAAATTCTTTGATCGGATCGAGGAGGCGAATACTTATTCTTCTGTTATTCAATTTTTAGGTCAAGTCGGTTCGAATCGAATTGGATCAGTTAAAATCGAATGAACAATCCTACATGTGGGGGACTGCATGTCATGGATCCATGACCGTTCGTGGAGGGAGTCACACACCCACCATCGTAGAATAAAAAAAAAGGGGATTGAATAGGGGTTTCCTTCTGAACCATCTCCTTCCCCTATTTTGGCTCTCGAACCATCTCCTTCCTCTCTCGCTATTAATCTCCTGCTCTCTCTCTCTCTTCTACTCTCTCTCCCACATCCACTCTCTCCCTCTTTCTTCCAGAATTTTCCCTCCCTAGCTCCTCTCTCTCTCTCTTTCCCTCTCCCATCTCCCTCTGTGAGCGTGCATGTGCTATGTGGGTGAGAAGCAGAGGAGAGACCTCTGTCTCTTCCTCTCTTCATGTGTGTGCGTGCATGTGAGCCCATAGATGTGAGTGGGTTGGAAATCAAGAGGAAAGAAAAAAAAAGAAAAAGAGAAAGAAAGAAAGAAAGCTTAATACTTGTCTCTTTCCCTTTCTCTTTCTTATTTTCTCCTTCTTCTTCCTTTTCTCTTCTTTCTTTTCTTTTTCTTGTTCTGCTTTGGTGGCTGTGCTACTGCCATGAGGAAAGTTTTCATTAAAAAAGGTAAGGTTAAGTGTCTTTTGTATTATTTGATTAATAAATATATTAAAATTCCTAGTATGTAGTTAATTTTTATTAGAAATTAAGTATTAGATGATAGAACTTTTATATTTAGTAAGTTTCTGCTATGAGTTAGTTAGTGGATAATAGAATAAATAATGAAAATCAAAATAAGAATCATAAAGCATTATAGCATAGAAATTGGTAGGATGAATGCTATATGTTGGAGGGCAAATTGACTCTATCCAAAATTAATCTAGAAATATTAACCTTCTAAAGGCTTGATGGTTTAAGCCAAAATTTTAATCGAACATTGTTGACTTATGAGTCGACTTGAGGATAGAATTTAAAAATTTTTGGAGGTGTGTAGCTGAAGTAAATAATTAGTGGAAGAGGGCTATTGCGAAAAGAAAGGTTGAAGGAGATATTATTGTATCATCTCCTCTCTTTCTTTTTTTTCCCCAAAGTTAAGAGATTTTGAGAAGTAAGAGGCTTAAAATCTTGTTATAGCATGTTAACTTAGGTATGGTTGTGGTTTGCTAGATTTCAAGAAATCTGAATGGAGTAATTAATTATTTAGCTATCGACACTTGGAGATAAGTAATATTTATATTAATAATTAATCTAAATTAAATAAATTTTATATCATCTTTTGATATGATACAAATTAATCACTGACATCTTATCTTGATCAATCGAGATCAAATGAGAATCATCTTATTCAATTAACAAATTATTGTAGGTACATTTGGGATCTAATTATTTACAAAATTTCTATGTTATCTATTTGATTTAAAGCAAATAATTTTAGTTGCTTTCTGATCTAATCATGCATGATATTTATATAATATGAATAATTAATTTATGCATTAAGACTTATAAGTTGAATTGAATAATATTATATGTTATGATCGGATCAAGCTGATTAATTATGATTATTTCCATTAAAATACATATATCATAGCTGTATCAGAATTGTATCTGATTATATCAAGCTGTATCAAAGTTATATTAAGATGTATCAAAGAAAAAGATGTATATGAGTTATATCATTATTGATATATGTATCACTTGACTCTACCTTATTGTGTTGTTGTCCGAACTTAAGATCCCTGCCACAAGGACAATCATGATAATATTGAGATCCCCACCATGAGGATAAATATGGATTGAGATCCCATTATGAGCATAAGCATGGACTTGAGATCCCCACCATAAGGGTAAATATGGATTGAGATCCCCACCATAGGGGTAAGCATTGACTTGAGATCTCCTGCCATGGGGGCAATCATGGTACCACAGTAGGAAGCTATAGAGTTAGAAAAAATGGATATCCATGTTTAAATAGTATTATAAAATTAAGTATATACTGGACTCTTTTATTATCTATTGATTATCTTTGACAGAAAAATGGGCACAAGATTGCATCTTAAACTTCTTCAATTGTATAATTTTAATATTGATCAGATTGATATCATATTTTATATTATGTATTTAGATTGCATATCTTATGATGTAGATATATTTTATAAATATATCTTTATTTACTAAGCCGTGAAGCTTATAAACCTTCATATGTTGTTTTCAAATCTTTGAAATCTAATTTTAGTATCAGACTTGGATTTTGGGATTGTTTATAAAAGAGAGGCCAGTCTGAAAAAATGGATAGTTCTCGAGAAAAAAAATTATTTAATGATACTATGCAAACTAAAATAAATATTTTAATATTTAAAATTTAGTAATATTATATGCAGTAGCTCGCTATTTTATTTATACCACTGTCTATGAAAAAAAGTTATATTGTATATCATATTAAAGTTTTTGATAGATTGAATGCTTTGCATGTCTATGGAGATGGTTTTCTATAGATATACGGTGGCTGTTCACGTTTTCAAATTTTAATTAAATTTAAATTTAGGTTTGGGCCATAACAATTAAAATGGTATCAAAGCAAAGGTTTATGATCATTAATGATTAAGGTTTAAGTGGTATAAAAACTTGAGTTATAATTGCTAAAGATTGAGGTATAGTTGGAATGAATTGTTATCAAAAATTGAGATGCAATCTCTTATGATGCTATGGATTATTAGTAATGCAGGAAAAAAATCCAGTTCTGAATCAGATGCCCAGAGATTGAATGAATAGATCTATGTTTAAAATAAAAATATTAAACATCAAGATACTTGTAATGCAGCAGAATCTGAGGTTACTTGAAGCAAAAGCCTTATTAGGCCTAAAATCACAAGCCCTCTACTTCGCATGTAAGCTAAGCACCATATGGAAGAGGGATGAAAATCTGGATTTCACTCCTTTCTAAAAGGATCATAGGGAAGAACTAGATTTGAAAACTTCCTTTTAGATCTTTCTTGAAATGTCCTCATGCCAAGGAATAGGATCTCTCCACGCTTGGAGAGAAGAAGAAGAAGACTTCTTCTTCTAGTTGCCGCCCACCTTCTTTGGTATTCTCTCTCTTTGTCGCACAAAAACAAGAGCTATCACAAGTATGTGGGGTGGCAAGGAGTTCCTCCCTTTATATAGATGAAGTCTAAAGAGATCAAATCTTTATTTAGCTAGGATTCCTAATCCTATCCATGTCCAAAGACATTACTTTATAGAGAAGTATTGGCACCACAATGTGGCGCCTCTCCCTCCCTCACACGCATACATAAGAGGGGGGTGCAAATCCCATGCCCCCTCCTTCTCTTGGTCAGCCATAAGGAGAGAGAGAGTTCCAGTAAATTGGAACTCTAAGGATCTAATCCAAATCAGATCCAATTCAAATCGTATTCGTACCAATTTTGAATAGACTATCAATCCTAATCTAATTAGGGTTCGGATCTAAGTCTTACTTGAATTTTCAACTTGATTAAGCCTAATTAAATCAAATTTAGTTAAATTAAATCTAATCTAAAATAATTAACACTTGAATTCATTTTCTCATGAATCATCTGGATTAATGATTCAATCATAATCATCCCCGAAATTAAACATGTACTTCATGTCCAGTGCTAGCTAAATATAGTCAACTGTTTAATCTCGTATAACCTCTAACTTAATTCTTAATTAAGCTAATCTTATTTATTTAATTAAGATAAGTACTTTTAAATTGAATAATTAGATTATAGATCAATTCTTCTAATGTTGCCTGACTAAGTGTGTGACTCCATAGGTTCGAATACTAAGCTGATAACATAGGAACTATTTTTCTATACTAATCAAAGTTACCATCTAGCAATGATTCTCAGCGTCTAAATAGATCGAATATTTATAAAATAATATTTAAGAATCTTGACATATGGTTATCGCATGATTCATCTCTTTGACCTTGAATACTCAGGATGACCTAGGATTTTCTGTCAATCCTAAATGAATCATCCATATTGTATTTCAACTTTTTAAATCCATCACATGGATTATCCTAACCAAGGCTTTACTATATTGAAATATAGTGATGCACTATCTTTAGTAACCTAGAGGGGTCAATCCTATCTTGACTCACATGCTGACTTAACAAGTACTTGACTATACCCAGAACCTTCTATCATTGAATTAAAATTTTAAGTAGTTCGATACTAAAGTACAGTGAGTTGCTTACAAGTCATCATGGTGATCTCAGATTTGAGGGATATTTTATTAAAAATTATATCCTAAAATCAATCATCTAGGTTGTACATGATTGAGCTCAATGTAAAATATACTTAAATTATAAATAAAATTATTTTTTGGCATTTCATCACTTTTGCATCTTTCTATAATGAACTCTTTTATGATGAAGTCCTTAGGACTATTTAGATTCGATAAAGAAGAATTTATCATTCAGTCCTTAAATTAGTTCGCGATCAAATGATACATTGTTATCCAAGACGACAACATATCGAGTGTAGGTTATTGTATGCCACAAGTGTTGATTATCCTCTTAACCAAGAAGTATGGAGATACTGTTATGGTATGCAAGTGAAGTATAGGAGTATATTTCACTGAACATGATCCAACTGCGTAGCTCTCTACTGTCAAGAGTTACTTACGAAGGATATGGATATAAGTATTTCTTAGACCTGAGATCATCATGGTGGCTTACAAGCAACTCACTATACTTAAGTACTGGACTATCTAAATTTTTAATTCAGTACGATGGAAGGCTACTGGGTGCAGTTAGTACTTATGAAGTCGATGCATGTGTCAAGATAGAATTGACCCCTTCAAGTATTGGAGCAAGTGTATCAATGTAGTTTAATTTAGCAAAATCTCGATTGAGGTAGTCCATTCGATGGATACTGTAATTTGAAATACACTGTAGATGATTTTTCAGGATTGATAGTTAAATCTTAGGTCATCTTTTGAGCATTGAGGTCAAGAGGATGAATTATACAGTAACCATATTCCACAGATTCATCGATGTTACATTATGATAAATTCAATCTATCCAGATGTTGAGTACTATTACTAAATGGTCACATCGATTGATACAGAAAATCAATTTCTATGCTATCGACTTAGAATTTGAATCTATGAGGTCACACATAATAGGAGTTACTACCTAATCTGATGGCTGATCTAGAGTCCTGATGGACTGAGACTCTAAGTCTCACTCATCTGGGACTCTCTGATCAAGAGTCCCATTGGTCTAAAACTCTATAATCATGAGTTTCATTCATTTGGGACATTGGATTCAAGAGTTCCATTGGATTGAAACTTTTTGAGAGTTTTATAGTGATGGGACTCTATTGCCCAAACTCCTATCCGATTGAGACTCTATGTTTATTGAAAGATTAATTAGTAATTTGATTATTAATTAACTTAATTTAATTGAGTGATGGGGATTTGATCAAGTTTGATCGAATTGAATTCGATTGGGTTTGATCCGATTAGATCATGAGTTGACCTAATCAATATGGAAGATTTGACCCTGATTTGATCAAAGGCTGGACCAAATTAATTTTTAATTTGATTAAAAATTAAATAGATTTAGTTAAGTCTAATTAGATTGGATTTAATCTGGTCTAGTTAGTTTTGAGTTAATTTGATTTGGTTGAAACCAATTTGGACTAATTCAAACCCTGTTTGAATTCAAAGCTCCCCATGCGCTACCTCATGTTTGACTTTTCTACCTTACCCACGCCCATCTTTACTTTTATGTAAGTTTCTCTTATTAGGAAAAGAAATTTGTGCCCCCTTTCTTTCTCTCTTTGATCTGGTCCAAGTGTTGGACCAGTTCAAACTCTTTTGAATTTTGAATTCAAAGAGGTTGGTTTGGTTGAAACCTCCCTCTCCCTCTTATCTTTATCTCCATGCCCTTTTCTCTTTATGGTCGTCAATTTTTTTTGAAAAATGGTGCATGCATGTAGAAAAAAAAGTCCTTCTACGATGGGCATTGGAATTAGATAGGCTTGCATTTGAATTCAAATACTAGAAGTTGGTTGAAACTAGTTCAACCAATCTTAACATGTCCACTCCACATGGCATTTTTACTTATTTTTCATGCAATAAATTATGAAGATTTTTGTGCTTAAAAGAAAAAGGGGGATACCATTTCATGGTAAAAATTTGAAAGTGATTGCGCATTGGTTTTGGGCGAAAAAATCCTAGAATGAAGGTGAGCAGGGTCCTACAACACTTTATTTTTTCCTCATGCCTCTATTCTCTTCTGATTTTCATCTCTAAGGATATCTAATTTTTAGATATAATCTAAATAAAACTATAGATTTAAAAGTTATCTTTCCATAAAAACTTGTTTCATAAAAAAACTCCATATAGAGAGGGCATGAGAGTATTTTTAGTATGTCAGGGTTTTTGGGCCGAGTGAAACCCTAGATTTGGGAATTTGGATTCGGGTGAAGAGATCGAGTGTTGTGAGCATTGGATCGTCACCAAATTTTATACACCATTTCATCATCCTCCAAAGAATGAGTTTTAATTTTTTAGAGCATCTAAAAAATTAAAAAGTGGATGATTGATCAGATCGACCATGATTAACCATCGAAGGTCCCGTCAAGAAGCTAGCACTTCAGTAGAGCTGATCGAGATCAGGAGCTCCATGTGGATCAACTGTAGAGGCCAGACATATGTATGGCTATAGTATGATATTAGAGCATTATCTGATGGATTTAGATTACAGTGATCAGCTATTCGCGAAAAAGTATTATATTTTGAATAGATAGATGTAGTAAAGAGTTTGCTGCATAGTTTTAGTTTTCAGATATATATGAATGCATGCATATTATGTTTAGATCCTTAGTGTAGAACTTAATATTCTGATATAATTAATAATTAATTAATTAAATTAATTATTTTTTAACTATATTTTAGTTATTTTTAAAATTTTTTTTGAAAATAGTACTACAAACCCTGCACTGCTTCCTTTAAATGGTATCAGAGCCATGTTTGTTAAACATGATATGCTTGCATGTTTAGATTAATAATTTAAATTTAATCTAAATATTAATCTAATATTTTAATTAATTAGATCTAAAAATTAAAGTCAAGATCATATGGACTGCAAGTTATCCTACTATAGGGTTTATCCTCTATAGTGCAAAGATTGTCCTTATATATGCTTGATCTTATAGTTGATCATAAAATTTTTAGATTAGATCTAATTTTTTTATGATATGTTAAATTAAATTTTAATCTAATTTTTTTATCATGAATGCATATTTAGATAGGATCTAAAATTTAATTCAT
The DNA here is from genome assembly GCA_006176705.1 of Cocos nucifera. Lineage (NCBI taxonomy): Eukaryota > Viridiplantae > Streptophyta > Magnoliopsida > Arecales > Arecaceae > Cocos > Cocos nucifera. The sequence goes on from QRFJ01000017.1 coordinate 290,118, forward strand.
GATTTAATATTATGTAGTGTACATGTTTCAGATTAAACCCTACAACTAGTGTTGTTTGTGAATTGAGTCATTCAATTTTAAAGTGAGTCGACTCAATTGGTGAACATTACTAAGTTATAAAAAATCTTTCAAAAATTATAAAATATTTTTGAAATATCGAATCCTAATCCTCAGCCCATAAATTTAATTAAAAATTAGGTATAATAATTTAGTATTTAGAATTATGAATTAAAACTCTAAGTCATTAATCATAAATTTATGGATTATTGGGTTAGATGAATTAGGTCTATAAATTGGATTAGACCTAAGATTAGTTGAGGATTGGACTTAATAAGAGTAATTGATCAAATCTAACCAAGTGTTGACTTCGATTGGGTCAAGGACACTCTAGATTCAACTTTAATAGTTATAGTTAGATGGGTCCATATCTTTAATAAGATCAAAATAGACTTAATTCATGGCTATACGGTTAAGCTCGAAATTACTAGATTGATTGGATTGAACCTAATTAATCAATTGGTGTCTAAGATAAGTTTGACAGTAAAAATCAATGGTTTTTAATTGAAAGCTACTCGCACTGATTCAGTCTTTAACGAGTTAACGGCATATTCCTTTCACTGATCTCACTTACCTGACGGATATGGTCGATTAGAGTTTGATTAGATTACTTGGTGATTCAAGTTAACCCATGTCACTAGGAATCAGTTTGACTGATTTCAATCAGTAAGACTGTATTAGGTGCCCATGGACTTAAATTGATCCTAGCCCTAACCTATTAACTTATTAAAGTTAGTGGGATGGTTTGACTTAGTAAAGTCAGTAGGAGAAATTGGTCCGTATCCTTTCTATAATTAAATCATAAGTAACCTAAATTCTCTAAATTATTAGATTCTTAGAATGACTAAGTTATAGGGATAACCAAATTATAGCCTCCCATTATGATGAATAGTAATGAGTTCAATCTTCTGGATGAATATTGGAGGTGCCTTACACCTGGTGTTCATTTAGATATTGAAATTACTATCCATCATATGATAATTAGATCGCACTCTCTTAATAATGATCAAGTTAGCCAGAGCTTTCCTCGGACCTGATCATCATTGGTTTGATGCACCAAACTCAATCATGTTAATGGATAGACCTAACCAGACCTTTTCAGTGGAGGCTGTAGCCTACTGATTTGATTTCTGGGGCAAAAATCAAATTATCAAAAATTGCTTAGGGAACCAATTGATTGTGAACCTATCTATAGATGCACATAGATTAGTCAGAGCCTTCTTCGAGCCTGTATGTAGTCTATATGGATTCTAGTACCCACTAAGAAGTTAGTGTAATTCTTTGAATTAAAGGTAGAGGCTACTAATTTGTTAAAAATAGTGAGAAAACCTTTAGACTAAAGTCCAAGTCTTTAGGATTAATTAATTCGAGTACTAATAAGATTTTATGTTTTTCTTTTAGATAATTAGAATGGCTAGTGTAAGTCCACTCCATTCACTATTGGACAGTGGCAAGTATTTAGGACCTAAGAACAAGGAGTCTAGTATTGATCCTAGTAAGGCAGATCTCAAGAGAAATTATCCTCTTGACCTGAATAGGCTGAACAAAAAAAATCAGCAAGTAGTTGCTGATCAAGACTGTTATATAATAACATCTTGTAATCTCTTCGTATGCGATATATCTACTTGGATATTAGATACCGAAAGTCTAATTCACATATGCAATTTATTGCATGGACTTCAAATAGGTAGAAAATTTGAGAATGATAATAGATTTCTTAATGTTGGGGATGGAAGTCAAGTTTCAGTCCTAGCATTGAAAACTCTTGAACTATTTTTCAAAAATAATAGTGTCATTTTAAGTGACTGTCACTATTATCCATCTTTTATGATGAACATAATATCTGTTGGACTTTTAGCCTAGGATGGTTATTGTTTATTAATAAAAAAATTATTGTAATATCATTATGAATGATGTTATAGTAATACAAGAATAATTGAGAAATGACATATATGTATTATCACAGCCTATTAGTATAATGTACACATCTAATAAACGTCCTAAACTAGATCATATCACCAATGCCTATCTTTGATACTGTAGGCTCGGTCATATAAACAAGAATATGATCAATAGGTTAGTCAAAAAAAATATCCATGGCATTAATAATTATGAATCATTGACTACTTGTGAGTCCTACCTTCTTGGAAAGATGACAAAATTATCTTCTACTAGAAAAGATGAATGAGCCACTGAGCTTTTGGATCCAGTATATACTTATGTATATGGGCCTATGAACATATGTGCTAGAGGTGGATATTACTACTTTATTATATTTACTAACGATCTATCTAGGTGTGGGAACGTCTATGTTATGAAGAATAAATCCAATTCATTTGAAATATTCAAACAATATCAAAATAAGATAAAAAAATAATTTAGAAAAAGTATTAAAATTTTTCAATCTGATCGAAGAGGTGAATATCTTTCCAATGAGTTTCTGATATATCTAGGAGAGAATGAGATTCTCTCACAATGAACCCCTCCTGAAACACCACAGTATAATGGTGTATTTGAAAGGAGGAATCGAACCATGTTGGACATGGTTCGATCCATGATGGGGTTTACAAGTCTATCAATTTCATTTTGAAATTATGCACTAGAGACTATCTATTTTATTTTGAATAATATTCTGAGCAAGTCTATTGCAAAGACTCCATATGAGATATGGACTGACGTAAGTCGACACTCTCTCACTTTAGAATTTGGAGATGTCTAGTTTATGTTAAATATTTGTAGCCAGAAAAGCTTGGACCTAAATCCAATAAATGCTTGTTCATAGGATATCCCAAGAAAACTAGGGATTATTACTTCTACCTTGTTGAAGAACAAAAGATGTTCATAAGTAATAGAGCAGTCTCTTTGAAAAAGAAGTTTCTTAGTGAAGAAACAGTAGCCTTTAATGTTGAACTTAATAAAATTTGAAAGGTGAAAGAACTAACACATTCTAATAAACCTGCAGAATTGGATTTAATAAGATCAAACCTAGAGTCCATTAAAGTGGCATCAAGGAGATCTAGTAGAGTACCGCATCAATCAGATAGATACTATGATTTCTTGGTTCGAGATGGTGATCCTATCGAACTCGATGAGAATGATGAGGATCCAATCATCTACATAGATGCCATGCAGAGATCTAACTTTGATAAGTGGCTAGAAGCCATAAAGTTTGAAATAGAGTCTATGAAAGTCAACAGAGCATGGACATTGGTTGATCTACCTGAAGGGATAAAATTCATTGGGTGTAAGTAAATTTTCAAACAAAAAAGGGATGTAGATGAAAAGATGAAAATCTATAAAGCCCATCTGATTACTAAGGGATATCGTCAGTATTATGGTATTGATTATGATGAGATTTTTTTTAGATGGCAATGCTCAAATCTATTCGGATCATGCTTGTGATAGTGGCATACCTAGACTATAAGATCTGATAAATGGATGTGAAAATAGCATTCCTAAATGGAGAGCTGGATGAAAAGGTGTATATAATACAGTCTGAGGGTTTCACATCCATAGATGAGTCTAAGGTATGTAAGCTTCAAAGATCCATATATGGATTAAAGCAGGCATTGCAGAGTTGAAATATATATTTTGATAAAGTAATCAGAATGTATGACTTCGTTAAGAATGGAAAAAAAACCCTGCGTATATAGATAGACTAACGGATTCTGTTATTATATTTTTTATACTGTATGTAGATGATATTCTCTTAATCGAAAATGATATTTCTGCATTACAGGGAATAAAGATTTGGCTATTATCTCAATTCTCCATGAAAGACTTAGGAGAAGCTTTCTACATCCTAGGGATAAAGATCTATAGGAATAGATCTAAAAAGTTGCTTGGATTATTCTAATCCACATACATCGATATCATACTGAAGAGGTTAAGTATGGAGAATTCTAAAAAAGGCTATCTCCCGATAGACCATGAAATTACTCTTTTGAAGAAGGATTATCCGACAATCCCTCAAGAGAGAGAGCGTATGAGTAGAATTCCATATGCTTCGACAGTAGATTCTATTATATACGCCATGACATGTACGCGGCATACTCACTAGGAGTAGTGAGTAGATATCAGTCTGATCTAGGTGAGAATCACTGAAAGCTTGTAAAAACTATCATTAAGTATTTAAGAAATATTAAGGATCAGTGGCTCATCTATGAAGATTCTGACTTAAAACTTGTAGGATATACTGATTTTAATTTTTAATCAGACTATGATGATAGCAAAAGTATGTCAGGTTTTGTGTTTATCCTAAATGGTAGAGCGATCTACTGGAAAAGTTTGAAGCAGTACATTATAGCTGATTCTATGTGCGAGATATAGTATGTCATGGCATCTGATGCTGCGAAGAAAGCTATATGACTGCGAAAGTTTATTGACGAGTTGGGAGTGGCACTCTTCTTAGATGGTCCGATTCTGCTATACTATGATAGCACTGGAGTCATAGCTCAAGTGAAGGAGCTGAAGGCACATCAGTGTACCAAACATATTCTGCATTCGTTACCATCTTATACGAGAGATCGTGGAGCGAAGTGATGTCGAGCTTCAGAAAATCGATGGAAAGAAGAACGTGGCCGACCCCTTTACTAAGGCTCTCGAAATCAAAGAGTTCGACAATTATAAATGGAAGATGGGTATTCAATACTATTCTAAGTGGTTTTAGTATAAATGGGAGTTGTTGGAAATTATATCCTAAAGTCGATCATCTAGGTTGTAGATGGTTGAGCTCAATGTAAAATATACTTGAATTATAAATAAAATTATTTTTTACTATTTTATCACTTTTGCATCTTTCTATAATGAACTCTTCTATGATGAAGTCCTTAAAACTATTTAGATTCGATAAATTAAATTAGTTCGTGACCAAATAATACGCTGTTATCTAGGATGATAACGTATCGAGTGTAAATTGTTGTGTGCCATAAGTGTTGATTATCCTCTTAATCAAGAAGTATAGAGATACTATTATGGCATGCAGGTGAAGTGTAGGGATACATTTCACTGAACATAATTCAACTATGTAGCTCTCTACTGTTAAGAGTTGCTTGCGAAGGATATGGGTATAAGTGTCCCTTAGACCTGAGATCACCACGATGGTTTATAAGCAACTCACTATACTTAGGTACTGCACTACCTGAATTTTTAATTCAGTGATGGAAGGCTACTTGGTGCAGTCAAGTACTTATGAAGTTGGTGCATGTGTCAAGATGGGATTGACCCTTCCAAGTATTGGAGCAAGTACATCAATGTATTTTAATTTAGCAAAATCTCGACTGGGATAGTCTATTCAATGGACACTATAATTTAAAATACACTGTAGATGATTTTTTAGGATTGACAATTAAATCCTAGGTCATGTTTTGAGAATTAAGGTCAAGGAGATGAATTATACGATAACCATGTTCCATAGATTCATCGATGTTGCATTGTGATAAATTTGATCTATCCGAACATCGGGTATCATTGCTAGATGGTCACATCGATTGGTATAAAAAATCAATTTCTGTGCTATTGACTTAGGATTCGAACCTATGGGGTCACACACAATATGAGTTACTACCTGATCTGATGGCTGATCTAAAGTTTTGATGGATGAAAACTCTAAGTCTCACTTATCTGGGACTCTCTGATCAAGAGTTTCACTGATTTGAAACTCTATGATCACGAGTTTCATTTATTTGGGATATTAAATTCAAGAGTCCCACTAGATTAGGACTCTTCGAGAGTTTTATAGTGATGGGACTCTATTGTTCAGACTCCCATCTGATTGGGACTCTATATTTATTAAAGGATTAATTAGTAATTTGATTGTTGATTAGCTCAATTTGATTGAGCAACGAGAATTTGATCAAGTTTAATCGAATTGGATTCGATTGGGTTGGACACGATTAGGTCATGAGTTGACCTAATCATTGTGGAAGATTTGATATTGATTTGATCAAGGATTTGGACTAAATTAATTTTTAATTTGATTAAAAATTAAATAGGTTGGATTAAGCCTAATTGGGTTGGGATTTAATCTAGTCTAATTGGTTTTGAATTAATTTGGTTTGGTTGAAACCAACTTGGACTAATTCAAATCCTGTTTGAATTCAAACCTCCCCATGCGCCACCTCATGTTTGACTTTTCTATCTTACCCATGCCCACCTTTATTTTTACATAAGTTTTTTTCACGAAGAAAAGGAATTTGCACCCCTTTTCTTTCTCTCTTTGACCTAGTCCAAGTGTTGGACCAGTTCAAACTCTTTTGAATTTTAAATTCAAAGAGGTTGGTTTGGTTGAAATCTCCCTATCCCTCTTATCCTTATCTCCACGCCCTTTTCTCTCTATGGTCATCATTTTTTTTTGAAAAATGGTGCATGCACATAGAAAGAAAAGTCCTTCTATGCGTGAAATAAGTGGTATGGACGTTGGAATTGGATAGGCTTGCATTTGAATTCAAAAAAAAATTGGTTGAAACTAGTTCAACCAATCTTAACCATCCACTCCACATGGCATTTTCTCTTATTTTTCATACAATAAATTATGACAATTTTTATGCATAAAAAATAAGGGGATACCATTCTATGGTAAAAATTTGAAAGTGATTGGGCATTGGTTTTAGGCAAAAAAATTCTTGGAGTGAAGGTGAGTAGGATCCTATAGCACTTTATTTTTCCCTCATGCCTCTATTCTCTTTTGATTTTCATCTCTGAGGATACTCAATTTTAGATATGATCTAAATAGAGTTTATAGATTTGAAAGTCATTTTTTCATAAAAACTTGGTTCATAGAAAAACTCCACACAGAGAGGGCATGAGAGAGTTTTCAGTGCGTCAGGGTTTTTGGGTTGAGTGAAACCCTAGATTTGGGAATCTGGGTTTGGGTGGAAAGATCGAGTGCTGTGAGCATCGGATCACCATCAAACTTTGTACACTATCTTATCATCCTCTAAAGAATGAGTTTTAATTTTTTAAAGTATCTAAAAATTCAAAAATAGATGATTGATTAAATCGATCGTGATCAGCCATCGAATATCCCATTAAGGAGCTAGCACTCTAGTGGAACTGATCGAGATCAAAAGCTCCGTATGGACTAACCATAAAGGCCATACATATGTGTGGCTGTAGTGCAATACTAGAGCATTATTCGGTGGATTTAGATTAGGATGATCAACTACTCACAAAAAGATATTATGTTCTGAACAAATAGATATAATAAAGAGTTTGCTGCATAGTTTTATTTTTCAGATCTATATGAATGCATGCATATTATATTTAGATCCTTAGTATAGGACTTAATATTCTAATATGATCAGTAATTAATTAATTTAATTAATTAATTTTTGACTATATTTTAGCTATTTTTTTTAAAAAAAAAATTAAAAGTAGTACTGCAAATTCTACACTATTTTCTTTACATTTATACCCATATCCTTTGCGAGATGCTTTCAATAGTAGGACACTCAGCAGGTGAGTCACTGTTCAGTGATAATATACTCCTATATCTTACCTGTATATCGTACCAATGTCTCCATACTCCTTGGTTACATGACATACAATGACTTATACTCAATAAACGTTATCATCCCTATTAATGACATATTATTTGATTGCGAACATGATTTAAAAACTACACAATAAATCCTTCTTTATCATTTTATAAGTAGTTTTAAGAAATTTCATCATAACACAAGAGTTCAATATAAGATGTACAATTTATAATGAAAAATATCAAATAATTTTTATTAATAAAAAATTCATATACTATTATAATGAAGAGCCTAATCATCTATAACCTAGATGATTGGCTTTAGGACTCTATTTTCCAACAAGTAACTCTATATCTTGATTAGTTGGGCACTTGATTAATGAGTATAAGTTGAGCAAATATATTTATATTATTGATAGTTCTCATGATAAGTGAAATACCAATTAAAAAAAAATAGAGATAATGTTCTTATGTTAATGATGGTTAGTATGATTTATGTTGGTAAATAGAGAACTAGATGGCAACTATTAAGGATTGTAATATATTGAAAGTTTCAAAATTTGTAAGTTTATAATCTAAAGTTTCAAGCTAAAAGAAGATAAGATAAACTCAGATGTTTAAGACCTAGTGTTGGTATGTACCATGTGAATATTTGAAAATAAGAATGACTTTCATGAATACTTAATATTTAGTAAAATGAATAGATCAGAGTAGTGTAGTGGAAGCATGATGAAATTATAATCTATAGATGAAAATTTTTGGATAAAATGGTATAAGAGGCAAGCTTGGAATGGAATAGTAAATTATGTGATCATTATTTAAAATTTTTTTATGTTGTTAAAAATGATTTTATAGTAATGACTAATTTGGGATGTTAACTATAGATTATGGAAGTAATTAATATATCTCCAAAAATTATTCTAGTGGAGATTACAAGATAGTTGGGACTTTCAGATCTAGTCTATAGAGTGGAGGTAAGTGAAGGATAATATGTAAGGTCTTATGTGGAGGTGACCATCAATAGAGGGGAGCAGCTCTATGAAACTTTCAGATCAATTGGTCCTCTAGATGTGAAGCAATAAAAATCGAAAGAGCAGACGATCATCTATGCTCGAAATAACTTAAAGCATCATTTTAATTTTGAAGTTCGAGATGTTAATTTTGAGGATATGAAAGAATATAAACAATCCTTTCAAAAAGTAAGATCAAAATATAATGCTGTAAGTACTGAGCTTCAGCAGTTAAGATGAGGTTATGAAAGAGTAAGTGATATGATTAGAAGAAGTCTTGATTAAAGTACTGCCTTGGGGCATCGGGTGAGAAGGTTGAGAGGACTTCCTTCGGATACTGAATCTTCATCCAAAGAAAATTGATGCCTACGAAGGAGAAAAGGAGGAGAGATAAGAAAGGTATGATTTATTATTGCTCAGAGTAAGTTTATGTATACTAATAGTAGTTTATATTAAAAAGCTTACTAGCAATTAACTTTAAATTATATTATTAAAAATTTTTATAATTAATTAAATATCATGGTATGTTTTGAGAAAGATTTAAGATAATATTCATATATTTAAGAAATTGATAATTGATCGAATATTTTTAGTAAGACTTGAAATGAATTAGAAATGATATATTAAAATTTAATTAAATTTTACTGGTTACATAACTCTTTGCATAAGATGTAGTACAAGCATGCATGTAGTTTTGAAAGATTGAAATCATTTTAATAAGGATTCCTCCAAAAGTGTATAGATTGGGTAATAGGTGTTTAAAACTTTGTTTGGCAACTAGTGATACATGCAATAATGAAGCTAAAGATCTTCTGAACATTAATATATTTGGTGTTAAAGCTTGAAAGTTGATTAGGTCTAACTTTATTTTCTGCTCAGAAATTTAAAAACTATGAATTATTAGATCATAAGGATAGTATGTAGTGGGTAAAAACTAAGTTATTATTTGAAAGAAGCTATGTACATGATGATTATAGTAATATTATAAGAAAAGGAAGGATTCTAGTATAAGTTACAAGCATGTCAGGTAAAAAAATATGTTAAATTCCAGAGAAATAATGTTGGTGCAAGTTGTTAAAAAAAGGAAGAAAGGAATTAGTAGATGGTAGAAAATTTGATAACATAAGGAATATTAAAAGAGGAATAATGATAGTTAAAAGAGTAATGCTATAGTGACATGAATGGTAAGATGATCAAGATGATTTAGATTAATATAATGAAGTGATAGCTTTTAGTATCTCAATAATAAGGAATTTTAATTCTTAATATTAAGTTTTGGATGTTTAATGATTTTGTTCATCAGGAATTAATATGAAGTGTTAAAGCCAACTATCGATAAATATATTTAAAAATTTATAAGAATTGTAATAAGCTTGAAAACTAAAGATCTTAGAAGTATCATTACCACTAAGATTTTAGTTTTAAACTAGTATTTGAGCAGTGATGATAGAAATTATTAGTAGAACTTGTGATTAATAGTTTGGGCATAGCAATAATAATTTAGATCTATAATACTTTTAAATGGAAAATATAAATTTCGAGGACGAAATTCATTCAAGAAGGGAAGAATTATGAAACCCAGGCTGGCTTGGCTCGACTCGGCCCGAGGTCACTGCCATATGGGGGTCCGCATGTCGTGGATCCATGACCGTTCGCAGAGGGAGCCGCACACTCGCCATCATGAAGGAAGGAAAAAAAAAGGGCTTGAACGAGGGTTTCCCCTTATTCTGGCTCCCAAACCATCTCCTCCCTCTCTCACTCTCAATCTCTCGCTCTCTCTCTCTCTCCTACTCTCTCTCTCGTGTTCACTCTCCCTCTTTCTTCTAAGATTTTCCCTCCCTAGCCCCTCCTCTCTTTTTCCCTCTCCCATCACCCTCTATGAGTGTGTGTGTCGTGTGAGTGAGAAGCAGAGAAGAGACCTCTGTCTCTTCCTCCCTCTCTTCATGTGTGTACATGCATGTGAGCCCATGGGTGTGAGCAGGTGAGCCATGGGTGTGAGTGGGCTGGAAATCAAAGAGGAAAGAAAAGGAAAAAAAAAAGAAAGAAAAAAAGAAAGAAAGATGGAAAGCTTAATACTTCTTCCTTTCCCTTCCTTTTTCTTATTTTCTCTTTCTTCTTTCTTTTCTCTTCTTTCTCTTCTTTTTCATGTCCTGCTTTAATGGTATGTGCTGCTGCCATGAGGAAAATTTTTATTAAAAGAGATAAGGTTAAGTGTCTCTTGTGTTATTTGATTAATTAATTGGTATTAAAATTCCTAGTATATAGTTAATTTTTATTAAAAATTAAATATTAGATGATAGAACATTTATATTTAGTAGATTTCCTTCTATGAGTTAGTGGATAATGTAATGAATAATGGAAATCAAAATAAGAATTATAAAGTATTATAACAAAGAATTGGTAGGATGAATGCTATATATTGGGGGGTAGATTGACTCTACCCAGAATTAATCTAGAAATATTAATCTTCTAAAGACTTGATGGTTTAAGCTAAAATTTCAATCGAATGTTATTAATTTATAAGTTGACTTATGGACAGAATTTAAAAATTTTTGGAGGTGTTTAGCTGAGGTAAATAATTAGTGGAAGAAGGCTGTTGCGAAAAAAAAGAATGAAGGAGATGTTATGGTGTCATTTCTTCTCTTTCTTTTTTTCTCCTAGAGTTGAGAGATTTTGAGAAAGTAAGAGACTTAAAATCTTATTATAGCATGTTAACTTAGGTATAGTTGTGGTTTGCTAGGTTCCAAGAAATCTGAATCAAATGATTAATTGTTTGGCTTTTGGCACTTGAAGGTAAGTAACATTTGTATTTATTATTAATCTAAATTAAATGAATTTTATATTATCTTTTGATACGATACAAATTAATCATTGACATATTATCTTAATCAATTGAAATCAAATGAGAATTGCCTTGTTCAATTAAATAGTACAAATTATTATGGATACATTTGAAATTTGATAATTTGTGAAATTTTTGTGTGTTATCTATTTGATTTGATGCAAATAATTTTAGTTGCTTTTCGATTTAATCATGCATAGTATTTATATAATATGAATAATTAATTTGTGCATTAAGATCTATAAGTTGAATTAAATAATATTACATGTTATGATTGGATTAGACTAATTAATTATAATTATTGCCATTAAAATACATGTATCATAATTATATCAGAATTATATCTGATTGTATCAAGCTGTATCAAAATTATATTAAGATGCATCAAAGAAAAAGATGTATATGAATTATATCATTATTAATATATGTATCACTTGACTCTCGATCCTATTGTGTTATTGTCCAAACTTGAGATTTCTGCCATGAGGGCAATCATGATAATATTGAGATCCCAACCATGGGGAGAAATATGGATCGCGATCCCCACCACAGGGATAAGTGTGGACTTGAGATCCCATCATAGGGGAAAACATAGATTGAGATCTCCATCACGAGGGCAAGTGTGGACTTGAGATCCCTTACCATGGGGATAATTATGGTACTATAGTAGATGTTGTAGAGTTAGAAGAAGTGGATACCTATACTTAATATATATTATTATAAAATTAAGTATATACTAAACTTTTTTATTATCTATTGATTTTCTTTAATAGAAGAGTGGGCATAATGTTGCATCTTGAACATCTTCAATTATGTAATTTTGATATTGATCATATTGATATCATATTTTATATTATATATTTAAATTGCATATCTTATGATTTAGATCTATTTTATAAATGTATCTATTACTTATTGAGCCATGAAGCTCATAAACCTTCACATATTGTTTTCAGATCTTCGGGATCTAATTTTAGGATCAGACTTAGATTTTGGGATTAATTATACAAGAAAGATCGATCTAAAAAGATTGATAGTTCTCGAGGAAAGAAACTATTTAATAATAATGTGTAAACTAAAATAAATATTATAATATTTAAAATTTAGTAATATTATATGCAGTAGCTAGCTATTTTGTTCATACCACCTATCTGTGAAAAGAAAGTTATATTGTATATCATATTGAAGTTTTAGATAGATTGAATGCCTTGCACGTCTATAAGAACAGTTTTCTATAGATATGCAGCTATTCACATTTTTAAATTTTAATTTAATTTAAATTTAGATTTGGGGCGTGACATGGATAGTAGACTTTTAGGCTAAAGTCATAGCAAAGAAGAGTAATTACAGTTCTAGAAGAATGGACTCTTAGGTTGGAGAAATACTAAATGCTATATTTGGAAGAGTAATTAAACATGGAGCTTGAATAAAAAAATGATGGGTTGGACTCAAAAAGGAGTTAAAAATTAGCTCATACACAAAGGAAAGGAAGTTAAGGATCCCATATTAAATTTAGTCTTATATAAAATAATTAGTGGAAGGTAGATGGATTAGCACCCATCAATACAATCCCAAAAATAGCTACATAAAGTAATAAAAATAATAAATAAAATTGCCATAATGTATCAAGATTTAATATGATTCATCTAAAATCTAGGTTACATCCAAATCCACTATAATAAATAGGGTGCAAGGCATTTTATAAGACTTCACTAAGAGATAATCATCTAAAGAAAATATAAAAAAGATAAATACAAGAAAAAAATTTGTTAAGATACCACCGAGATATTGAGATTGAGATAAAACTTCTAAAAGAAATAATTTTTTTTTTGTTGTTCCTCCTGCATCTTTTTCTTCCTTTTCTTTTTCATCTCTTTTCTCTTTCCTTCTCTCTTTTTCTCTCATCCACTCTAGAAACCTTGTTTCACAACTCATGTGGTGCCTTATCATGATCTTTATAAACTTATTTTAAGAAAAGGGAGTACAAGTGTCTCTCTCTTTCTCTCTCAATGGAGCCATATAAGAGTTCTATTTGACTCAAGCAGTGGCTAAAGAAGCCACTTATCCCAACAAATGCTTACAAAAATCGAGCATAGATCCTTTACAGTGGATCCTTTACAATGCACCACATGGTGCGATCATCCATCATGTGATGATCAGCTGCAAATAAATACCGACTATATGATGTACGCCGTGCATGATCACGTGTGGCCATCCATTATATAATGGATGGTGCGTACGATGTACCACATCATATGATGCATCATCGGTACCATAGAAAATTGGTGCTCTATAAAAATTTTGTGCTCTATTTATTACAAGATCTCTAGCTCTCTTAATAGATATAGCCTAGATTTTCAAAAGGAGCACATTGAATCTTAATATGCCGTGACAATTTTATTTTCTATTATTTTTGTTATTTTGTTCAGCTATTGTTGGGTTGTAACAATTGGCATCGAAACTTGTAGTTGGGCAGAGAAAAATAGTAGATTTTTTATTCTATACGATAGGTAGTTCAACCAAATTCGAGATTCTAAGATCTAATGCTTTATATTTTAGAATTAAAGATGCAAGTCCTATTGATGAACGATGGTCCAATGTGATGCTTGAAGGTCAAAAAAAAAAAAAAATGCTACTATGAAATGAAAAGCTTACTAAGAGGGATAAGATGGCAATGGTTGATTTTTATGTGAGGCAGTCCTGTTCAATGTTTCATCGAAGAACGTTTGTAAATGATTATGAGAAAAATTGAGGAAAATATATGTGAAAAAATCTATGTCAAATAAGATTTTTCTTTAGAGGCAATTGTACATATGGGGTTTATAGGAGATAATTTCATTGCACACTAATTAGCTAGTTAGTAGCGGTTGAGGCTATGATCAAAGATAATGAAAGAGCAATCATATTGGGATGTATTTGATTATATTTTTTTATTATTAATTTTTAAAAAATATTTTTTATTTTTTTAAATTTTTTGTATTGAGTAAAAGCAAAAAAAATAAAATACATGTTCGATAACTATGTTGCTATAAAGCAAAAAATAATTATATATAAAATAAAAAATAAAAAATAAAAAATAAATTATTTTGTATATAAAATAATTATTTTAATTATTTTAATTTTTATTTTTTGCTTCTTATAGTATTACCAAATATTATTTTTAAATTTTTTATTTTTTGAAAAATTAAAAAAAATTAATGACTAACAAATGCACCTTGATTTATGCGATAGTCCGATCATGAACTTCTATTGGATGAGGCTTCAACATGGATTCAATAATGTCGATATTGATCACCGAAGAAGCTTGATTGAAAAGTAGTTCGATGGATTCTTTAGGTAGCACATTGATAGCGAGAGGAAGAGGACCTAAGAGAGTACTCCCAAGATCCAAGATCAGCAATAACTGCAAGGTGCAGTGCTATTACCATAAGGAGCATGGCCATGCTATATGATTATGTTCATGGTATGTACAAAAGCATAAGAAAGAAGGCAGTTCTACGGAAGCAACTGTAGAGTATGTGCTTATTAATAATAGTGATGTTGGAGGTTAAATAGTCTACGTAAGTAGCGGTAGAGTCTGTGCCTACTAACGATAACGATGTTAAAAAAGTTTATACCATCTCGACGGTACAAACACTCTTGATGGTACTTTGATTTTGAATTTTGATTATCCTTACAGTGTTTGCTCCTCCAGTGATTGATCCGATTCCTTCAAGGTAAAGAAAGGAACTATTCAATCCGCCAATGGTTCAGTATATAAAAATAGTGGTGTAAGGACGGTAAAATACTAAAAATTTAATGTAGCAGTGCGTAATCTAAACGAGGTACGGTATATCCCAAAAATATGCAGAAATCTTATTTCGCGCGCGATCAACTAGAATCTAGAGGCTATGGATGTTCCACGTAAGATAGAGTTCTAGAGTTCATATGTGGCACCGTACTTTTGATGATGGTTGAAAAATGCACGGGTGGAAAGGATTTTTATAAAAAGAAATTCCATCATCGTTATTAACTGGACCGGAGATGACATTAAGCAACTAAAGATCCATCTAAAATTTTCTTTATGATTTCATCATGATATCTATTTGGCACATTTTCTAGAAGATAAACAGCAATCGCTGACTAGATCACATGTTGCTGGGTATATTAGGAACTATACCTAGCAACAGAATAGACATGTCCACGAGCCAAGATTTTTTGTTTTCTAATTTTATAGGATATTTGCGTGATGCAAGTTTCCCGAGGAGTTTCTGAGAAAAAGTTGTAGGTGATAGGATGAGTAGATACCAGCGGTGGATGAGCTCCTGGAAACAAAAGGAGATCGGCGGATTGGATCCCCGGGGCCAACGAATCTTTGTCATGTCTGTAATAATGCAATGGCCCATTTTTTTGGTGGGCCAGCAACCTCTGATTCCCTGCCAGCACGGATTACAATGGTGATAGTCCGTCCAATTGGCAACTATGTACTTTTATTCTATGGGTAGTGAATGTTGAGAAAATGGCTTCTCATGCCATGTCATTCCACCAAATTTAGATGCTCGATCTCATTGTTCCAGCTTAGCTTGTTTTAGACAACCAATAGGTTGTTGATTTTATAATTCCTAGGCATAAAAGCCTTTTTCTTAAACTTTAGTCCTACTTTAATTAGGGAAGCTATTGTTCTCTCTATTACATGGGAGGATGGCCGCTCGTAGAATGGAAGTCGAGAGGGTGAGTTGGGAAAAGTTGTTCCAATATCCTATAAAGCGGCGCAAAAAGTGCATGGATTTTGAGCCGGCACAAAAAAAAAAAAAATAAAAATAAAAATTTTATAAAATTTATGAATTAGACCAATACAATCAATAACGCCATAGGCTATATATTAAACTACATATTAGATTAGGATTGTATTCATAAAATATCTAAAAATGACTTTGAAATATATCGATCCGAATCTATTCATCTTTTTTGAGCTCTATAAGATTCAAAAATCTAACCAAGATATTTCTGAATATTTTGTCCATCCCAATCTATAATATATAATTTAACTGGTTGCACTTGCTCAATCCAGAAATTCTACTGAATTTTCTCTCCAATCATATAGAATCATCCAAACAAGCCCTTCGCATTGATGTAACTTGCAAGATAGATAACTTGGATTTTGGATGAAACACCACTAAATCCTTAAGCCGCATTTTCCATCATCTGATTCACTTGTTTCTAAAGTTGTTACAAATCACTGGTCAAGGACTCTTAAAGTACCAGACTGCCACCAGGAGGTGGCCTCAAGCCAAATCAATTGAATGGGACAAGTTTTATCCCACCGAGCTTGGATCTTGGCTGTACATTGACCTCTTGAGGAAGAACACCTGAAGAGGACGTAAAGAAGGTCAGGTGGTTTGAAGGAAGTGTAGGCAGCTAAATACAAATACATGATAGCTAGAAATGAGAACAGTTGGCTTTAAGGACTAGCAAAAGAACAAAGGCCTCTCTGGTAGACCTGACCCTCCCAGGTCCCTGGATGTATAACATTCATGGATTCCACCTGTGTTTTGATGCACATAACTAGAATTTATAAAAGCTTGCAACCATGAGCCTAGATACGGGCATCGAACACCATATCCATTTGTCATAGAATGATAAATTACCAGCATGATCCATATAAACCGACCGACAAAATCAATATGAATAAATAGCAACCAGCAGGTAATCAATAAGCATGCACCTCTTAACTTGAAATTCTTTGCAAAATACCCCATTCAGATTTCTCAATATAGGATTCATCAGATCATTGTAGCAATATTAACCCCGCCGGTTTCCTTACATCAAAACAAAGAGTTGTAATATAATGTACAACATACATCACCATAAATAGATTCAAAAGGCACTTCAGGCATGCTGTTATTGTGGAGCTCCGAAGAATATATACATATATCTACCCTTTTAAGGGCCCCTGTTTCCAGTTTAAGCGGCCAACAAATCGTATATAATGCAGACAACACTAAAAGCCATTTTGTTGCCACCGCATTTCCTTAGCTAGATGGTTGGTCACAGATTCACATCAGAACGTTAAGCTACAAGGTAATTGTTCCAAAAATTACTATGCTGGTTCACGAGGGCGAGCAGCCCATAGAGAACTCAGGGCACGAAGTCGCTGGAAGTAATCACCTAATGCAAGGAGGCCTCGTGCTGCCTGGCGGGTGGTGAGGATCTTGTACATTTGCTGCAGGGTTTGCTGCCGAAGGTGGTCTGCCTGTTTAACCGAACAAATGTCGAGGTCAGTAACATTAAAAATAACCTCTTGCTCTACCCTCTATAAATCGGCTAGGGGAACATTCCAACAGTATTAAGAGTATATGATCAAGCTAGTCTCTTAATAGCGGCGACTGTGCATGCCCAGTTTTAAGAAACAGATATCCTCAGCTAGAACTCTAGGAAACCATAAAGGGATGCCAGTTGGTCGAGTCAGACCAGGGTGAAACCAGGTTCTGGTTGGTTCAATTTAGAGGAATAATATATGCCAATTTGACTCATAGCCGACATGACCCGGCATTGGGTTGGGATTCCTCAACCCAAACACTGCCCACATAACAATTCCTTACACTCAGCACAACAGGAATAGCTCAGCATACTCTCACCGCACAATTCAATCCAACCCAGCCATCCTGACCCAACCTAACTTGTCTGAACTTTACAAGGCTTTTAAATACCTTACCTGAAAAGGATTTAAGATCTTTAAACTATTTCAGCCTTTCAGAGGAGAATTAAAAATCTAATAACAAAGAGCAAGCCAACTTTAAGACCAAAACCAACCACACCTGAATCAAACCCATCATTAAAACTCTACCCTCATGAACCAAATCAAGTCAAAAACCCTAGCATGCATCTGACATTCATAATTTGGGTAACAAATTTGACCTAAACCTGACCCAAGCTGAAAAATAAATAAATAAATAAATAACCCAAACAGGATCTAGTCAAGTTGGGCGTTATGCCTACCTTAACTTTTAGTCAACCTAACATTTTGAAAGTAATGTCGAGCATGCTAAAATACTACTGTAACATAAGGGCCTTACTAAGATCAGGTTATGCAAAGTCAAATGAAAGAGTTTGTCTTAATGTAACAGATATTGCATACCATATAAAGTATCATAGGAGATTAGAGACTACATTAGTGGAGAATTAAAGCAATCGATAACTAATAGAAGCAACAGGATTTGGTGTGATTATTAATAGCCATAAGGCACCCTGCTTGGGAAAGACTTGGATATGTAATTTCAACTTTCAAGGTTCATACATTGGACCTGAGCCTCAAAAACACTCACGGATGTCATACAATGATTACAAAGATATTTATATATGCTGTTACTGAAAACAACAGAAAATTGTTATGCTTGGTCATACATATTTTCTATTTATGGCCATTACCTTAAAACATGAACTTAAATTATCTTCCATGACTAAAACACCATCAGAAAGTGCTCAAATTCTCAAGAATTAGACAATAGCATTAACCAATTACTAATGCTGATCTCTTTAATAAATTATCAAAATGTAACTTGATTTCTCCATCCCATCATTGTCGAAGGGACTCAGACACCAAAAAGACCGCCAGTTAGAATCCTAGATCTTTCCAACTGATAGGAGCCATATATATCCCTATTGGGATCCCTTGGCGCAACAAAGCAGAAGCTAATGCACTATTACCATTAAGCATTTTGAAGAAAGCAGGGGATCTTTCCACATAAAATTGATTTAAAATGATATTATGTATGTAAATAGGATTATCTTTTCAATAGTTTCGCATGGGTGAATGAACTACAGGGTAATCCAGTTCCAAAAGGGATATAAGACATCACCAGCATGCTCGTGGAACTTTGCCATGGATTTCCACATCTACATACATAGGTCTTCTTGTTAGCCAACAAACCATCAAGAATGTAAAAGACGGGCTGAGAGAAAACTCCTAAATGTTATTTTATGGAAAATTTATAAATATAAAGGAGATAATAGAGAGGTTTAAAAAAAAAAGAAAATTAATTAAGCGGAGAAAACATGAATTTGACTATAGGAGGGGAAAGGTATTAACCTGGTTCACAAAGCTTACAAGAGCCTCCAACTTTCCCATCGCATTTGCCATTTGTCCCATGTAATTTGCAACACCAGAGGCACCTAATGGATCGGATGTTAGTGTCTCTGCAAGAGTTTGTTGAAGTTTATCCATTCCTTGGGAAAGAGCATCCTCAGCTTGCTGAGAAGATTGTTGCAGGTTACAGACAGCCATAAGTTGTTGCTCCGTCAGAGGATCTAATTGTGGACTGAGGACCTGTAAACAACAAGAAGGAAATAGAAGTAAGGATAATGCATGGAGCTGTACCCAGGCTCCATAAAATATATCAACAAAATGTGACATGTTCTCCATGAAACAGTTCGTTCTCTTTTTGGAGTGGAAGATGGGGAGAAATCAGAGGGTCTAATTGTGGGGTGAGAACCTATAAACTAGAAGAAGGAAAACAAAATCAAGGATAGTGCATCATGCATGGAGCTGTATTCAAGGCTCCATAAAATATACCAACAAAAATTGCCATGTTCTCTGAAACAGTTTATTCTCTGTTTCCAAGTAGCCTGGAATGACCAAGTAGGCATTGGTAAGTGGTGCAGTCACACAAGCAGTGGGTTAACTTTAGCGGGTGGTGGAAGGAGGGGAGATATCATATGAAAATCATGCAGGGCAGAATAAAACATCTAAAGCAATAAAGGTATGAATTATGGACAAAGATTTCTAAAAAAATCTTCTAATATAAACAGAGACTGCAGCAAATTTTTAATAAAAAGCAAAAAATATCCTAGTAGTGAAATGAAGAATTTCCACTTGTAGCTATATCAGATGCTGAAAAGGTGCATTCGATGAGTAGACCAGTTAAAAAATTAACAATAAACTATTATTCTGATGCTATAAATAATATCTTGGAATTGTCCTCACTCATTAAGTCACCTTTAAAAGCTCTGAAGGCCGAAATCCCCCAATCCATAAAAAAAACCGTTCTGCAGATGTTTTCCACATGCCAGACATCAGATAGAAGACATCTGACTTTGCAGCAATTGCTTTTATACGGAAAAGATTATCATAATGGCTCATTCCACTCTCTACAAGCATGCGGAGCTCTATGTCAGATACATGTGCTTGTAAAGCAGATCTGAGTTCACAAGTTTGCCTGTTTTGCTCTTCAACCCAATGCCCATATTCCATCTCAAAAGCAGCAACCCCTGCAAGAACCCAAGAAGTTGTAGCATTGGTAGCATAAGTAGCTAATACTAGATCATTCATTTTTGATAAAATCAGCAGATGAGAGGACTGGCACAGGAATGGCTAACACAAAACATTTACGATTCAAAACTTGTCCTTTAGTTATTACCAGTCAAGCTACATAGAATGGGAAAAATTTTTGTATCTTTCATTTTCTGAATGAAAGCAGGTTAGGATCTGCCTAACTCTTTCTCATTTAAAAATAAAAGAAGAAGAAATAAAAACATTAGGGCGGAGGGGGGAATCAAAGTAGCCTTACTAAGATGTGATGTGCCTAAGGTATATAAGATTAGATTCAATATTTTACATCCAAAGCATTATATAACAACAAAGCCAATATCTATTGCAAATCCATGGGTCAAGAACTGTGACTGGACCTGTATGTATTACATATTATAATTAGTTAAGGTGAATCAGTCCTTGGATTCATGTTAGCAGATGTTTGCAGTTTGATGATAAACTTACATGCCCATTAGTTTGGTAAATAGCAAGTGAAATCACACTGACTGAAACAGATGCTTCTAAGCCTGCAATATCCTTAGACATGCATGGAACAGAAGAAAGTACTTTATGCTCCCCAACTTGCATAAATATCCATGTCTGATTCCACAACATGCGTAAATAAGCATGCTTGATTCCCCAACTTGAATTCATAACAATTTCTGATTGAGTTCAGTAACTTTATGTATTAAACCATGTAGATTCACAATATTGTCACATTTGGGATCTCAAGACATCAACAACAATCAGAAATAGTAAATTTTGAGTAGTTTAAATCACATATTTACAAAGCTGGAAACAACTAGTGCTTAAAATAGACATGAAGAATGGATCTGTTGTTCTTTAAAATACATTGGTTATGATCGCAACATTTTTACATTCGGTACTACTTCATCCAAAGTTAATAAAGCTAATATAAACAATACAATGGACAAAATAAAATGAAGATCACTGTTTTACCTGAATTAACAGTTCCTGATAAGCCAAGAGTTGAATCTCCTAAATGCCCAGCTACGTAAACACCCTGCAGCTCAGCAGTAACACTCAATTAGCTGATAAATGAAAATAAGATGTAACTTACTTGTCCAAGAATTGGTACTTCTTGTACCTGCTGTCTAGCCCGCTCAAGCTCCTGCTCTAGCTGAGACAGTTTTAGACGACTTGATTCTAGCTGTTGAACATAAGCCTATGAAAGAAACAAACAGATCCATATAACAATGTAGTCCAGTAATTTGAAACTTTCCCTGTACTATAAAGATACCTTCTTCCTTAGGCGACTCTTCCTAGCAGCCTCTCGATTCTGTGCAAGACGTCTTAATACCTACATATAGTCATTTAGTAAACCTTTAAAACTGCGGTTTCATCAACAGTATTCAGCATGCCAAATACTAATTAGGCTGGTCAAAATCAAGATGTTTACTCAAATAACTTCAATTAGTAACACGTGCCAGACTATGTTGCTAGGATTTGGTCAGAACATAATGATAGGTGAAGGGATTCTCCCAGAGCATCAGATTTTTAGATCAACAACAAATGCATAGAGACTTTTAGGAAAAGTGCACAGACAGGCCATAACCAGACCTTTGAGAGAGGAAAAATATCAAAGTGATTAAGTTTATGTTGATTACCTTATCTCCAGGCTTGTTTGCCTCCTGGTCATATTTTTTTGAAGGTCCTGAGCTCTCACGAGGAACATCTCCTAACTATAAAAGCATTGTGAGATAAATATGAACATGAGACAAACAGAAGAAGAATGGAGCAATCATCTGTAACACTGTAACAAAACAAAAATGCTGTGCCACTATATCCCCACCCTATTTTCATGTTTGGCATCTGCTTCCACAATTGTAGATGCACCTGTATTTTGACTGCTGTCAGCTTTAAAGGAGTCGCCCCACATGCTAATTTGGTGGTTCGGTTCATATATACCTATCCTTCTAGAAGTTGCAAACTGAGCTGATGCAGAACTCATACTATTTGGACTGAAAGAAGAATAATGTAAAAAATTATTACTTCACTTGCAACATAGAATAGCTACGACCATGCAATGGAATTAAAGAAGTAGAAAGTATAACAAAGAGGAAAAAATAGCATACTGAAGTCAGAGGAGAGATCATCAGTACAAAAATCTCAGTCACGGTAGCATCACAAACCTCATGCAAAAACTGCCAGCTCTACTACTACTGGAAATTGGAATTACAACAAACCAAGGAGATGGTGTTTCAGTGAGCTTGGAAGCACACTGTTAATTTGAAAAAGATGTTTGCCCAGTAAATTGTAACAAAATTCTCTTCAAAAAAGGCAATCCAATTTATGATGCATATGAAAACTCGATGCAACTTTAGAAGAAACTACCATTGAAAGCATTTAACGGATAAATTAACTCTAGTTCTCTATGCTTCATTGTTGAGTCTTAACAGCACTTTACTTCCTCAATAGCTTGGAAGTCTTCTTCTCTCCTGAGTCCCAACATCAGATTATTCTATAACCCAAAGACCTTCCATCTTGATTACATAATTCAGTTATTATTTGAAAATTCTTTTTCACAGCTCAAACTTTACACAAAAAATGATGAAACCACTTTTTCTTATCCAAATTTAGATTTCTTCTCACTCATTCTATACAAAATTGTCCTCAGGATTGGCTCAGTTACCTATTTCATTTTATAAAATTCACCATTTAGCTATATCAGTTGTGCATTAAAAATTATCAACAAACCTTAAGAAGTAAAAGCTGGTGGTCTATCATTTTGAATCCAACCCCAACCACTAACGAAAATATGCCAAAGAAATTTTGACGATCGCATGCCCCAGCTTCCATCTCCACTGGCTAATGGGCTACTAACACCAACAACCCATAAATTCTCTTTTACCATGTATCCAAATATCCAGCAGCAGGGCCACATCCAGCTCAGGGTGGAAAAAAATGCAACTGGCTTTCATTTATTCATTCCGCAAGAAATCACTTATTTCGGAGTATTTCCGCGAAGTTCCTAAAATATAAGCAGGAGAAAGATTGCAAAAGAATATCAGTATTTCTTATCAAAAGACTCCCCTCTCCTCATAGCACGGTAAAGCTCAATAAAGCCACTGAAAACTTAACCATAGTATCTGGCGTACAACCTTCTCTGATCGTCCTCTTCGACCAATACATGGGAAGGAGTTCAAGAACTTCCACCCGTTTTCTCCTTCTAGATTTCCTCGTAATCAACAGCTTAACAACAAAGAATCTATTGTTTTCTGAAGTGGGGAGAAGCTGCCAAACCCAAAGATGTCAGCTTTATCTTCTTCCGTGATTGAAAAAGGAAACGAGGTAGCAAATATAAGCAATCCATCATCAATAAAAATCTCCGTCTAGCTTCCCATATCCCCAAACCTCAAGAAAGAGAATCTGATCCACTCCTGTACCACCAAAACTAATTCCCAACCAGAATAGAGTTTCACTAAATCGGCCAAGGAATTCATGAATAAAAAAGGGGGGAAAGGGATTTTTAGATTCCCAGATGGTACAAACAATGAAAAATAAACAAAGTCGAAAACCAAAAATTTCCAGAAAAAGAAAAAAAAACCTTTTTGTGATAAAGGAGTGATTTTTAGATTCCCGGTTAGCTGAAAGCACAAGGGGAAGCACATCAATCATTAGGACAAGAAAAATCCGTAAAGGAAAAGGAAGAATTCGAACCTCGATCACATGGAAAGCACCCGCCGGGCCCTGTAGCATTGAGATAACATCGAGAGGCACAAACTAAACGAATCAAACATAAACCCTAGCCCACCAGCTCCAAAACCCCCGCCCCTCCGAAACCCTAACGGCCCCATCGCCTCCCTTCTCTCGATGATCGCTTCGGAAAGAAAAATAAGAGGAAGAGGCCACGGAAAAATACAAGCAGAAGTAGAAAATCCGGAAACCGACTCCCCCAACCCTCCGTCCTTCTCCTCTTTCTTTATTTCTTTCTTATTTTATTTCCTTTATTTTATATTTTTAAACTCTATCTTGGCCGGTACAGTCAACGGTTAAACGCCGTCAGTCCTCCGCTATCGAACGCGGGAAAGGGCGGCAGAAAACGTGGGCGTACGTTAGCGACCACCACCCTGCGTGACGTCATCGTTCGTCGCTCAAGGTGCTTTGGAGTCCGCTCACCGAGATGTGTGCTTACCTCATAATGCATGTAACGTAGTGGATGCGGCATCCAACCTTCCTTTCCGTTCTCAAGTCTCAGCAAACTTTCCGTCCAAAAGCTGTAGCCCACTGTATTATACTCACCGTTATGCTGTTCAGAGATATGGATTGCTACAATCTAAAATTTCTTGGCTCATTAGAATAGAAAGAAAAGTATAATCTATATATTTTGAGCTCTATTTGGAATGATTGTGATATTGTTCGAATGCCTTTTTCTTTTTTTTTTTGATACAAGAATGCCTAATTTTTAGTGAAATCATTTTGTTGTTTTAACCACATCTAAAACTCTGCAGCTCAATTACATCATTTTTAACATCATTTAGTTGAAAATTTTAAGTTGAGACAATTTATTATGAAAGTAAATTCAACCTAACAATAGCTAGCCAACGACTAATTTGATTATTTAGATAAGATATTACATCTTATTCAATATGATCCATTTGACTAACCTAACAACTATCATGAATCAAGCTAATATATGCTTAGTATATAATTTGATAAAATTAATATTTTTATGATCATGATTAATCTAGGCATGATTCCATCTTTAGAACTATTCAATGAATCTTTGGATTTTTCCTCACCGACCGTGAATGCATACGATTGTAGTTTTCTTTTATTCGTGATTGACGTGGACAGCCGCAATTAGATATAGCGGTTTATAATAAAAGTTAAAATATATTATCATCCGAGGAGGTTGACGGTGATGTCAATTTACACGTCAGCAGGGACGTCAGAGCCGAAGAATTAAAAAAAAAAAATCCATGACGCTTGGGGGTGGGGTGGGTACGCACACCGACCGGTTGTGCGGTGATTCGTGTCTCCTGATTGGGCCAGATGGGCCCCACATGGTGGGCCAAGACGATTGGAGCAATGATGGGAGTGGTTTCGTTGTGTGTCACGTAACTGGGTGCGGCCTTTTTTTTTGTGATGACGGGGATGATTTGATGTGGAGTAGTCTTTTTGCATCCTATGTAAGATTAAAGGTCGTACTAGTACATCGAGCATCATCGCATGCAACATCACACGAGTGCTTTTCCTTGGTTGTGTGATATTACTTGGGTCCATCTCAAGGGCAAAAAAGAAACAAGAAAAAGAAAAACTCACGGTTCACGTTACGTAGGCTAAAGTTTAAATATTGAGCGTATCTCTTTAGCCGACGAATGATTTAGGTAAGATTACAGCGTATCTTGGAACAACTTTTGTGATAATATATACCATCATGTAAGTTATAATGACGCTTCTTTTTGTTAAGTGCACTACTTTCGTAGCTTTTCTTATGCAAATAAAATTTTAACTTGCGATTTGATCATCTAGCATTATGATTAAAAATTTAAAAAATTAATTTTTTTATGATTCCATGATTGAGTTGCGAAAGATTTTGAATAGGCAAGCCTTTTTAGGTTAAAGTTTTTTTTTTAAAAAAAAATTCTAAAAAAATTATTATGTTTGCTTGTAGTAGCAACATACCATTGATGATTTTATTTAAGGATGAAACCAATACACTCTAAAAAGAAATATTTGGATATCAACCTCATCATTTATCATATCTAATTCTCACGATTGAAGATTAAGACTACTATTTATCATGCAAACTGATCTAGAAATAAATAAGAGAAAAAATAATAATGATAATGATTATAGACAGGATATGATTAAATAAGATTCTCCTCCATGAAATAGCTTATGAGATGGATATTATGTTAAATATTTGTGACTATCAACAAAGAATAAAGATAATAGAATATCATAGAAAAATTGAACAAAATTTCTAATAAGGATTTTATTGATATAAACAATGTCAATATTACTGAATAATGTTAGAAGAATTCAATTATAAAATAGAATCCACATGAATGGACAAAATAATGTATGTCATTTAACTATTTGCTCCAACTAATATAGAACTTTTAATCTTCTATTGGATATTTTCAAGCCCTAAAATTTATTTCTTAATTATGCAAAATGTGTTCATGTAAATGTGCATGTAGCAGTATCTGATTCATACCATCTTGTCCATAAAGAGTTTTGACTTTTTTGCTATCTTGAGATGTTGATTCATCGGTAAATTTTAATAGAATTTTTGCAAAGCTCTTCTTAGTTTCTCCCGAGAGATTTTTTGATAATCTATGAATCTTATTTATTTGAGTAAAAAGATTCTGAACATATATCTCTATAATCACAAATGGTGTCACATAGTTTTTGTTTGTGTTATTTGTTAAACATAATCAAGATGAACCAATAATATTTTTAATTACCACACTTCAAAAAGGATCTGGGTTTTTTAGGGGAAAAGATGCTCACCTTAGCTTGAGGTGATAGAAGTTGTCTTCAAGATAGCCAAGATAAAGCTCCATCATACCATATCAAGGTCTACTCCTATAACCATCACATGTTCTGTTATGTACTGAACAAGATATTGAGATTAAATTCATGAGTTGTTTTCTTAATTTATAATCACTTGTAAAATATTGAAAGGAAGGAAATGAGTAGATTTTCATGATCATCAAAGATGGATTTGAGAACTGGCATGCATTCAAGAAAAGAAAATTGTTAAACATGCTAGAGAAATTTGGTGGCCTATTAAAGATGAAGAATAGATAAAGCACATCATATTGGCATGTGTTATTTGGAACAACAGAATTATTTTTGATGAGGTGAAGAAGAAAGAGGTTAATTATGCAGTAGTAAAAACAATTTCTTCATCATGCTTTTGCTACCTTTATGTATGATCAAGAAGAAATCTAGTAGCATTTTTGTTATAAGTATAAAGCAACAAATGTTATGTCAAAAGATTGATTGTTGATATTTCAAAGATGAAATGCATCTACGCACAATGATAACATGGGTGAGGTCATTGGTGGAAAAGGAATTAGATCATTATAGGAGGAACAATGAAAAGTTGTTATTAATTAAAGATTAAGATTGGTGATAAAGGAAGAGTGGGTTATTTTACGTCTCAATTTTTGAGAGAAAATGGGCATATATAAAGTGATTTTGTCCATTTAATTGAATATTTCATTTTTATTTTAGAAATTTTTATTCATAGGCTATTTAACAAGAACTTTACATAATGCTCAGCTTATATATATATATATATATATAAGAAGCTAAAAATTGCAATAGGCAAGCTATAGATATTAAGTGTGTAATGTTTATTAATGATGACAAACAATATCCAACATTTTGTCAATAAAATTTGTTACCAATGCCTACAAAAACCACCAGGGAGCAACACCAAGCGTATATATAAAAAAAGTGCATGGTAGAAACTGCATATACTCATGGACTAGTTTGCTGCAGATAATCTAGCATCTTTAGCAATTTACATTGCATAATTAGGAATCCGACTTCTTTACTTCTTTCTTTCTTTTTTTTTCAATCATAGCAGTGTAACCTTGCAAAATAAGTACCAATTGCTCGTATACATAGCAGGTTTATAATAAATAAAAAGAAGTTTATTAGATGAAAAAATGTTGCTACCAGTATAACTTCCCATTTTCTCAATCTTAGACTGCCCACCTCTACTCAAAAATAAGAAAGATGCATCTATGGCTGAGTCAAAAAGACATGCACCTTTATGATGCTCAAGTTCCACTATTAAGTTTCATCAAAAAGAAAAAAAAGTTCCACTACTAAGATCCATCCACGTCCAAAGTATAGAAAATTCTTTCAACAGGGGATGCAGAGTACAGACCCATCTTTATTGTTGAAAACTCCAGGATATCCCTACTCTTGTCATTCATTTCAAGAACTCTATGCTCTTTTTGTTCAATTTATTGACTCTTCTATCACCTATTTCCTTGTGTATGTCATGATTAATGTGCTTTCTCAAAACAAAAAACAAAAAAGAAAAAGGAAAAAAACTGGTGTATATACTTAAAAATGAAGTAACCATGACTTCTTCTGTAAATGAATCAGTAAGTGGTGATCTAGTTAGGGTTATTGACTTGACCTCACTTATAATAAGCACCTCAAGTTCATCATTTCCCATCCCCAAATTCCTACCGTCCTTGGTTCCTATAAAACCCTCTACATTTCCATCACGCATAAACCATCCATTCCCGATCAGACATCTACTCCATATTACCTTCGCAACTTTAAGAAAAATAAAATCCATTAATTGCATGTCAATTTCAAAAACCTGCTATAAAACTATTTTAATATTATGTAAAATAAAGCTTAGTGTAGATCCATGAAAAATGTTCCTTCAACGAAATCCTTAAGGCCAAAGATGTTATTCAAAAGCTATAATATAAACAAGGATTTTTTTCTTTTCATAGATAAGTTTTGAAGATATCTGTTTTAAAAGATATTATATATGCACTAATAGTCACCCTCAAAGTAGCATATTGTTATTGTTATTTGTATACTTAATCCCAACCGACATAACAGCTATAATATCTTCATTAGAGGGTTGCAAAGAACCTATCAAACTCAAAAGTTGACAATGATAACGAACATAAACTACCATGGGTCTCACAAGCATCTGAAAAACTTCTTCGAGAGGATCTTCTTAGAAAAGAAAAATCTTTGTAGGACAAAATTTCTACAAGGATCAAAGGCACGAAAATATCGAGGAAGGATCGAGGACTAGTACCTGTTAATTTGGATTTGGAAGTCTGATTAGACATGAGAGGGGAGGAAGAGAGCTCCACTTAGAGCTGGGAAGGAGAAGATCCAGGCTTCCACATGCCACTTGCTAGCACCAAGGCATGCTAAACCTAGTAAATTGATAACTTTATAATGTCTAAGGAGAGGATGCCAGCTATTAACTTTGTGATAAAGTATCTAAAGTGGCTTTAAAATGGCTTAACTAGAAAGGCCCTGACCAGGCGAGGTTTATGATTGGAATGGGGGTTCAAACATGCCGGTTCATTTTCGGGTCCATTTTGATGACACTAGCCTGATAAAAAGCCAATCTGAATTAGTCGGAGGTTTGAAATTTAGACTAGGGTCTGACCTCTTTTTTTGTCAAACTTAGATTTGGATTACACCTGCTGCATGATTGATGCATGTTAGGTCTGAAATTATTGGTTGCTGTGCATTGCATCCAGCCTTGCTCACATGATTTGGGGTTTCACCCTTTTGGTAACTTTCAAATCCAATTTTGGCTAAGCTAGATGTACTGGCGTCCATATCAATTATTGGCCTATAAGTTACAAAATATCATTGTCATGGCTTTGGCGATGCGTGTAACGTAATTATATATCAATATGGTTACATGAGTTTTCATTTTTAAATTTAATTGCTATTACTAGGACTTGCATTAGTTGATGATTATCCTCTAATTGTTGACTGATGGAGCCTAATTCATCCAATTCACTGGACATAACCAAGATCCAAAAAAGTCCAAAAAGAAAAAGCCCGCATGACGAACAGCCTATTGGATGGGGTTGAGTGCGGCCCAAGGGAGCACAGCCCAACAAACGTGCATCAGCACACGGCCTAGACATGCAAGTGGCCCGTGCGCAGGTATTGCCTAAACCCATGTGATGCATGGCGGTCCATGCAACACGGTCCACAGCTGAGTGGGGTTCGGTCCACGTGCCCAATGGTGCAGTATATGCACGTTTTAACACGGTCCACAGGCTCTTATCGTGGTCTACAGCCCTCTCGTAAATCGCCAAGCGGTCTACAGCTATATCACGTGACTCATAAGGGTTTCTAGATTGTTTTAGCATTGAAAAGTATGCGGTTGCACAATCTGACGGCCTAGAAAGCAAGCGGTCAAAATCCAATGGCTAGGAGGCTAATTTGACTTGTAATCAGATTCTAGTCTCTATTTTAGATGTGGATTGAATTGTGATTGAGACCTTTAAGAAGGCCTATGGATAGCAGCCAAGAGAAACATGATGGTAGAGAACGTGGTGAGATAGTAGCAGCCAGATTTTTCTAAGATAGAAAAGAAAAGAGAGGAAGAGAGAGAGAAATGGCTTGGAATTTTTTTTGAGCAATCTAAAGTGCTACTAGGTGTGTGAAGGAACTCTAGAAGCATTTGCTTGGGCTGTTCTTGCATCCAAAAAAAGGGAAAGAGATTCTTCTTTATTTTTTATCTCTTATGCTTTCCTAAAACTTTTTGTTTTATAGTAAAAAATATTATTCTATATCACCATAGACATAAGACCAGTGACTCTAAACCATATAAATTTTCTATATTCCGTACTTATATCTTCCACATTTTTTTAAATTTTTCTTCTTTCTCCCGTAACTACTGTAATCCACCTCACATTAACCAACTATGTTAGTGAATTATAATATTCTTGCTTATATACATTTAGTTCTATGTCAATTTTTTAAGGAATCAAGTTATCTCAAATCCTTCGCATGCATACGAGAGGCATAGGGTTTGATTCCCTGTATGTCCACTGATTACTTAAGGAATTGAGTGATATCATCTGACATAGTAGTATCAAGATTCTGATTGCTTAATTTACAGATGAAATGAGTTCAGGGCACCTACTTTTCTTGTGAAATAATTTGCAAATCCTCCTACTAAGGATAGCAATAGATTAGATATCGATTGTGTCTCATATTTGCCCCATATCCATATTTGTTTTGTATCTACCTCGAGTCAGGTTGATTTGGGTTAAATAAAAATGCGGTTGGATTAGATCAAATAGACAAGAGAGATTGGATCGAATAAGAAACTCATCAGATAAATATTATAAAATAATTATAATTTAAAAAAAAATTAGATTAAAATTATATCGTGCCGATTTTAGGATGGAGCATACCATGCATTATATGTACTCGATTTGAACCTACTTCGAGTAAATTTATAAAATCCATACCTGCTTCGAGTTTTAATTAGATTGGGGAAAACACATATCTCATTCGGCTTGGATTGGATTAGATATCTGGTGGATCGGCTAAAATTACTATCCTTAGCAAGGATGGTAGATTTTCACCACCTATATGGCGCACACAAATATAGATGCTTTTTATCTACGTTCGCATGCATTTTTAGCAATAATACTTTTATTTTAATCAACCAACACACACGATTATTTCAAACAAATAAGAGCTAAAATTGGATACTCACAAAACCCAAGTGTTGATGGTACTTGGCTAGCTGCCTTTACCAATGTGCAGCGCATCGATCTTCAGTAATCCTCATCCATGCACTGGCCCATCAACATTACTTTTCAAATTTAACGACATATTTTCTAGTAGCTTGAGCTCGAAAAAAGTTATCTTACAAGGGTAGAAACTAAATGCACTGCAATATATTTTGGAGATTATAAAATTTTTTTTTTCCAAAAAGAAACCAATAAGGTTTTCATCTGGATTCCATGACGCAAAAAGCATTAGAGTCATGTCCGGATGGTCCTCATAGGAAACTTTCCAAATTGGTCATCTCTTTTGCCTTGTATGTATTACAAGGCCTTTTGTCTTCATCATCTTTTTGTCTTTTTTGGGGGGCATGGTAATGGTACCACCTTTCCCAACTTTTTATCAATTGCGTGAGATAGAAGTGTTAATGTGTTGGTCCTTCTTTATATAAAGAACCAAAGGATAATGGCCTCTAAAAGGCTACACATGCTGGCCCAAAGAGGATAAGTTTAAACTACAGTTCTCTTTCCATCCATATATAATTGTTAGTGCATTAATGTGGGGTCTTGTGTTAATTATAGTCTAAGTAAAGCTGCCTCTAGCCACATCTACCTTCTGCTCTGTGAATCCAACAATTATGGTGCTCTCTTTGGTTGGTTGATTCCTTGAAAGAGTGTTTTGGTTGGCCAAGCAAACATCTTTTACACTCTTTACTGCATATCTTCTATTTGATATGGATCAAAGCCTAATTTACTTGGTGAGGAGGGTAGGCAACCCATGACCCCAAGCAAAGCGTAAAGCCACTTTAAGTTTCCAGTCAGGTATGAAATGCTCGCAAAGTGATAAAGATTCTCAAGAGTGATGCTTGACCTTTGCTTTTATGTTGAGGTATTAGATACAGAAAATGGTTAGTGCTGGTTTGGACTTGAGGTTAGAATTAATGATGTTGGATAGAGATCACCAGGGAATCAAATCTGAGTTGGAGATTTTTGATAAAAAAAAAACTTAACAGATTGTAACAAGATCATAGAAATAGTTTTAAAAAATTAATACTCATGAAATGAAACCAAATCATAGTTTGCTAAAGAAGGATCAGTAGATTTTATTACGAAATGTGCCGATATATCTTTCCCATATATGTCTAGCTAAAGAATACGATTGAGTAGTAATTATTAGAATCATGAAAGAAAGACTGTTGACATACTAAATAGTTTAAGAAGACATAGGAAAAACCATGTCATTAGTTACCAGCTGGTTTCGTAGCATTACATAAAGAGAGTCATAGTCCAGTAGTTACAACCTTCTTCCACTAGGAGTTTGTGTGTTAAACTCTGGGGAACGTTTTGGCGTGGATAAAGTTTCCATGATATCCAAGAAATGCTTGGTTTGTACTTAATTATGCTGTTATTCTACAAAGAAACAATTTACTAGTAGTATTTAATTCTTCTGTTAAACAAGCAGCATCAAGAAAACAATGAAAACTGATAATTTGTTCAGCCTTTTTCATTAATTTTACTATGGAAAGAGCCATGCATAGTTAACAAGTGAAGCATGAGTCCTTTCCTTCTGTTAATTATCAATAACTTCTTATGTTTTCATCATCATAGGAGCTCACGCAAGCGGCGTCGTTCCGTATGAAATGCAGCCATCTTTCAAGTTCTAATCATCATCCAAAAGGATGCCTTTATCCAGCAATTAAGAATAATGGATGTGAAATATTTTACGGAGCCATTTGATCACTAGGGTGGTGTTTGATGATGCATCATCTCCACAAGTCGAGAGAAAGATAAGGTGATAATCTTGCTTTGTTAAAGAAAATTGGAACTTTGCTCAACTAAAAGGCCCAGAAGTGCATCAGCTGTGTGTTTGCATGAGAGAGAGAGAGAGAGAGAGAGAGAGAGAATGGACCACAATGATTGGGGCATTGTGGCTGGAGGATTCTGTTAAGCTTTTTCTGGTAAGCTCCCCATATCATCTCATTCATTATAATCCGCCCTTTTAGGGTATAATTAATAATCCATTAGTCATTCAAGTGGGCTTCTTAGACAATTTGATGGTCCCTGGAAAGTGTGTGAGTGTCCAACCAACAAGGATGTACAATGGCTTATAGAGGCTTTTCTGACCCAAACAATACTCCACTACCTTTAGTTATGGCCTGTCTCTGTCTCCAAAGCCATGCAAGCCACTCTTAATGGAGCCTTTTGAATGCCCTGTAAAGTGCACTACAAGTTGGCAAGCCATTCATAATTCCAATGAATATGGGCCAAAACTGAAAGTTTGATGTGAAGCATTTGGAACCAAACGTCCAACTCCATGCAATTCAGATGCAAAGGAGTGGTCTTGCAATTCCAATCCCATAATAACACCTCAAACAAAGTGATGGGATGCACTTGGTATCTGAAACCTTCTTTCAGCAGGCACTGGACTTACAATTCAAAGCAAAATGCCCTTTCTTGCAATTCAAAACTGCATAGAATTCTCCCCTCGAAAAAAAAAAAAAAAAGAGAGCATAGAATTCCTTTTTTCTGAAAAGAACTGCATTGAATCCTCACTTGCCTTCACCTTTCCAATGAAAAAATAGAATGGGGGCCTTGCGACACCGATATGTGATAAGCACCATCTTACTGATGCAAATCCCTAGAAATAGTATCACTTTGTGGGCTAAGAAAAGCAAAGCTTCAGTATATATGAAGTGGGAATATGACAGAATGGCCCTCCCCTGCAAATTTTTTAGTTCCACTCGTCCAAGCCCAAAAATTCTATAAAATTTTGGACCGGGATATCCAAACAGACCCTTAGTGTTATATGGGTTGGGCCGATGTGTATGGATTTTGTTGGGTTGTTCAGGGCTTCCAAAATCATTATGCGATGCGATGCATGGAATGTGAGGCTCTCAAAGCCTCAAGGGACCAACTCACACCGCCGCAACTCATATTAGGTATATTAGATTAGATTAGATCCCCATTTGATCTGAAATTGTTTAAATAGTGGCAGGCAATCGATGGAGTAGGTCGGTGGAAAATAGCACTTAGATACACTACTATTTAACTTACTAGGACACGTCCCAGATGTCAGGTCCGGTGCACCTTCCATCGGATTCATCCATACAAGAATGCACTGTAACTTGCACCGAGACATTCGAACCATCTAAATAGCATAGACAAGACGGACAGAGGATTGCATACGTGATGGATGGAGGAAGAAACCTTCATTTTAATATTTCAAAGATCTTGCTTTTTCTTGAGCCATTCAATGGCTGTCCCGATGATAAATACCAGCCAAATGTTATGTCTTCTATCACCAATCACTCGGTAGAACCTAATTCGGCACTGCTGCTCACTGCTGTTCAAAAATCCACTGATCAAACGGCTAGCAACAACCAATGCCCATGCATTTTGCATATACCTTGTACCAGATGATGGACGGCCCAGATCGATCCAGTGGGGGATATAAGGGCTCGTTCTTTTATGGATAAATTTTATAAAAAAGTTGGTCAACTTTTTCATTCACCAATTTATCTATGTTCTCACAGATTTCAAGATTGAACGGCATTTGCTCATAAAATAGAGAAAAAAAATTATCCATTCAGAGCGTAACTAAATAATTTTTCCATCAATCAATAAAGTGACCTCTTAATTTTATTTTTAAAATATTTTTTTTCTCATTTTTGATGCTTTTATCATTAATATCTAATAACTTAATTTTTTTTTTTCCAAATCTTTGGTTCTGTTCTTCTTCTCACTATCTCTTTGATTGTTCACGATGATTCTGCTTTTTTTGAGTCCTCTATAAAATTATTTTATCAATGAAAAAAATATTTTTTTCTATCTTTTTATTTTTTTTTATGATTTTTTTCACCTCTATATTTTTTTTGTCTGTCTTTACTCATTAGAGGGAGGACGGGATGCGACGAGAGAGGAAAGAATGTGGACGTATTTGAGAGGAAGGATGGGATGCAGGGAGAGAATGGAGAACATGGAATGTAGTGAGGGAGAAAGGGATTGGCCTAGTTTTGGATGACATGGAATGCAGTGAGGGAGGGGGAGTGCGCAGGGGGGAGAAAGGGATTGTCTTCTTTTTTTTAAAAAAAAAAATCTCATAGTCGATACAAACCTAATAGAAAAAGTTATATAGGATATAGAATTACAAAATCATATTTTAATTTTAAAAATTAAAGTATAAGTTAATATCGTCTATGTACCTTTTCTGCAGTGATTTCTTAGGTTATCTTTTTTCTGACCAGATGAAGTACCCAAATGCTATGTTCGTAATATTTTTCTGACATCTTGTTTTCATCAAGGTAAAAGGTGCTAGTGCTCATATTTAGTTATGGTATGCAATTAATTTTTCAAATGAGTTAAAACTTTATACCTTCTGATCAATTTAATAAAAATAAAAATGAGTACCATCTTGTCGTGAAGCATGAAGGCAGGACGTGAGACATGGATCTGATATGATACGGAAACATCAAAATGATAAATTTAAATATAAAAAATATTCATATAATCTAATTATAATTAAATATTATTTTATTTATAATAACTAAGAATCATTTTGTTAAAACTTAGCAAATATAATACATTCAATATTTCTTCTCTTCTATTTTTTTAAAAATTAAAATATGGTACAAGATATTTTAAGAAGTCCTACGTTGAGATAGAATTATCAAATTATAAATAGTAGTCTATATTGCAAACTATCCCATCTCTCCTTTTTGAACCAATTTTTAATATATTTTAAATTTTTTTTAATTTGTTAGGTTACTATCATTTTTATGATAAGGCTTTCTTCCTTTCATCCAATCATCAATTTTGACCATACTTTTAATTATAATCAATTTGTATGTATGGGGATGGCTATTGATCATGTAAATAGAAATAGAAAGAGAAGAATTATTACACTACTACAAAAAATTGCTGCTGTTGGGGATAAATCCCGCTCCTGCCGAAGCCCGGCCCGACGCTCAGCCCAATGTAACCAGTAGCCGCTGAAGAGCTTCAGCGCCGGGCGCCAGGCCGAACTCCCCTGCACCAAGGTCCGGGCCGAACTGCCTAGAGGCCGAACTCCCCTGCGCCAAGGTCCGGGCCGAACTGCCTAGAGGCCGAACTCCCACCGCCAGCCGAACTCCTTCGGACTTCCCACGGCCGAGCTCCTTCGGACCGACCCCAGGCGAGCCCGTGCAGCCGAACTCCTTCGGAACTTCCCACGGCCGAGCTCCTTCGGACCGACCCCAGGCGAGCCCACGCGCCGAACTCCTTCGGACCGACCCCAGGCGAGCCCATGCAGCCGAACTCCCTCGGACTTCCCACGGCCGAACTCCTTCGGACCGACCCCAGGCGAGCCCATGCAGCCGAACTCCTTCGGACCCCACGGCCGAACTCCTTCGGACTTCCCACGGCCGAAGCTCCTTCGGACCGACCCCAGGCGAGCCCATGCAGCCGAACTCCTTCGGACCCCACGGCCGAACTCCTTCGGACCGACTTCAGGCGAGCCCAAGTGGCCGAACCCCTTCGGACCGAAATCCCTTAGGCGGACCGAACTCCTCAGCGAGCCCTGGCCGAACCAACTAGCAACCGAAGTCCTTCAACTGGCCCCAGCCGAGCTTCTTCGGGCCTCTCAGCGGATCGAACTCCTCGGCAACCGTCCCGCGGCCGAACTCTACAGATGGCCGACCCTTCAGCCAGACGAACTCCCCCAGCCTTCCCCCTCGGCCGAACTCTGTTACAAGAATTATCGCCGAACTCCAGGCGACGAAACCGACGACTGTACCGCCTGCAGCAACGCCACTTCCGGACGGCGCCTTCCTCTCCGTACCGGACTCCATGCGGCCCACGACTTCGCCAGTATGGCCTCCCACGACCTACCGGACGACGCCTTCCTCTCCGTACCGGACTCCATGCGGCCCACGGCTCGCCGGTATGGCTCCCACGATCTACCGGACGACGCCTTCCCTCTCCGTACCGGACTCCATGCGGCCCACGACTCGCCGGTATGGCTCCCACGATCTACCAGACGATGCCTTCCTCTCCATACCAAACTCCATGCTGCTCGACGACTCTCTGCCAGACGGCACAGCCGTCACCATCAACTAAGCTCCGCTATAAAAGGACCCCTCCCGACATACTAAGGCTAAGCTCTCTGAACTCTCGACTCTCTAAGCTCTCCTCCTCACCTCTAAGCTCTCTGAACTCTCGACTCTCTAAGCTCTCCTCCTCACCTCCTAAGCTCCGTAACTCATTCCGAGCACTCCATTACTGTTGGCCGGAAACTAACTTGACCGTCGGAGGGTCCTGCCGGAGCCACCACCCCACCGGTTCCGGACGGGACTTCGTTTTGCAGGTCCCCGGCGGCGCCCAGCGGCCTCGATTGCGGCGACCTCCGGCGGCGACGGATTTCTGCACCAACAGATTGGCGCTGGAAGAAGGGACTGAACCTTCGAGGTTCCCTTGTTCTTAAAGGAGTGCTCGGCGACGATTTTCCGCCCCTGCTCCGGATCTCTCTTCTCCCTCTTCAGAATTCCTTCTCTGGAAAGAGGAAATGCCCCCCAGAAGGGCTTCGACGCGGCGCTCGACGGCTTCCGCGGCTCGATCCCCTCCGAGTCCGTCTGTCCCTGCTCCGGCCCCGGCGGCCTAGGTTCCACCTGAACCCACGGTGGATGTGAAGCAGTTCGGCCTGCTTGACCGACAGATCCGTGGCCGTGGCCTCACGGAGGCGTTGCACGCTTTACAGCAGCCTCCGGTAGCGACTCCACCAGCAAGCCCGCCATAAGGGCGTGAGAAATCAGCCTTAAGGAAGAGCCCAATCGCCCCGAAGAGAGAAACAGAGAGCAGAAGTTCCCCGCCGACGCGGAAAGAAGTTCGGCTCGGTGAAAAGCCGGGCTCCCCCCAAAGCTCGGCATCAAGGTAAAATGAAGCTCGGTGGAAAGCCGAACTCCTCAACTCAACCTCCAAAATAAAGTTCGGCGCCGGCAAGGACGGAACGAAGCCCCCCTCCCAGAAGGTTCCGCAACTACGACCCGCTCCTCTAACTCGAATTCTCGGCAAGGTTAAGAGCCAACCGCCAAGACCTGAAGGACTACGGCCTCTCCAAACATGCGCGATCAGGGAGAAGATCGGCTATAGGCACTGCCGTAACCGGAAAAGACAAGAAGGTTGGCCGTCCCGCGGCGTCATCAACGCCACCCCGGGGAGGAGCTAGGAGCTAGCTACGTCGGTGATTGTCATCCCCAGCGACAAAGTCAAGAGAAGCATGGTCCAAATTATGAAGGCCGGCATGAGATAGAGGAGGTCGTCTGGACGGGACTTGCTGCTCGAGGGAGCTCCGAGGAACAACGCCCCGTCAATCAAACGAGAGCGCGCTGTATTTTTTAAAATTCTATAATATTAATTAATGAATAGGAACAGGAGGAGAACCTCGTCCTCGGGAGATAAGATCTAGAGATAAGATCTCTCCCGGCAACCTCGGCTAGAGATAAGATCTCTCCCGAGCGACCGTTGACAACCTCGGCTAGAGATAAGATCTCTCCCGAGCGACCGTGAACAACCTCGGTTAGGAACAGGAGGAGAACCTCTCTAACACGAGCACCAACCTCGGCTAGAGATAAGATCTCTCCCGAGCGACCGTTGACAACCTCGGCTAGAGATAAGATCTCTCCCGAGCGACCGGAACAACCTCGGTTAGGAACAGGAGGAGAACCTCGTCCTCCGAGCACCAACCTCGGCTAGAGATAAGATCTCTCCCGAGCGACCGTTGACAACCTCGGCTAGAGATAAGATCTCTCCCGAGCGACCGGAACAACCTCGGTTAGGAACAGGAGGAGAACCTCGTCCTAACACGAGCACAACCTCGGCTAGAGATAAGATCTCTCCCGAGCGACAACCTCGGCTAGAGATAAGATCTCTCCCGAACCTCGGCCAGAGATAAGATCTCTCCCGAGCGAACAACCTCGGCTAGAGATAAGATCTCTCCCGAGCGCAACCTCGGCTAGAGATAAGATCTCTCCCGACGACAACCTCGGCTAGAGATAAGATCTCTCCCGAGCGACCGGAACAACCTCGGTTAGGAACAGGAGGAGAACCTCGTCCTAACGCGAGCACCAACCTCGGCCGCAGGAGATAAGATCTCCCCCGAGGGAAGCTCGGCTGCAGGAGATAAGATCTCCCCCGAGCGCGCACTTCACTCGGCTGCAGGAGATAAGATCTCCCCCGAGCGCGAACCTCGGCTGCAGGAGATAAGATCTCCCCCGAGCGCGCACTTCACTTCGGCTGCAGGAGATAAGATCTCCCCCGAGGGAAGCTCGGCCGTAGGAGATAAGATCTCCCCCGAGCGCGCACTTCAACCTCGGCTGCAAGATAGGAGGTCTCCCTCGAGTCGACTTCAACTGATGAAGATAATGTCGCCCCCGAGGAGCTCAAATCCGACCTCGACCGAAGGAGGCGAGATTTACTTCGGCTTCAACATCAGCTTCATCGACTTTAGCTGGAAACGAGTTCCATTTCAATTCCAAACATCGACTGAAGATGAGGTCTCCCCCAAGCCTCAGCCTCAACTTCAGCGTCAATATTGGCTGGAGATGAGACCTCCCCCGAGCTTCAGCTGCAACAAATGCGGAGCCTGGAAGAAGACTTCGGCAGTCGCCTGTTTTGGTACTCCCTTCCTTCAATTTTTGAACTCGGGAGTGGGGGGGCTACTGTTGGGGATAAATCCCGCTCCTGCCGAAGCCCGGCCCGACGCTCAGCCCAATGTAACCAGTAGCCGCTGAAGAGCTTAGCGCCAGGCGCCAGCGCCAGGCGCCTAGAGGCCGAACTCCCCTGCACCAAGGTCCGGGCCGAACTGCCTAGAGGCCGAACTCCCCTGCGCCAAGGTCCGGGCCGAACTACCTAGCTGCCGAACTCCCCAGCGCCAGGCTCCGGGCCGAACTCCCACCGCCAGCCGAACTTCCTGACGGCCGAGCTCCTTGGACTCCAAGCGGCTGGACTTCTTCGGGAGCCGGACTCCTCCCAGAACTTCCCACGGCCGAACTCCTTCGGACCGACCCCAGGCGAGCCCGCAGCCGAACTCCTTCGGACCCCACTTCGGACCGACCCCAGGCGAGCCCATGCAGCCGAACTCCTTCGGACTTCCCACGGCCGAACTCCTTCGGACCGACCCCAGGCGAGCCCATGCAGCCGAACTCCTTCGGACCCCACGGCCGAACTCCTTCGGACCGACCCAGGCGAGAGCCGAACTCCTTCGGACCCCAGGCGAGCTTCCAAGTGGCCGAACCCCTTCGGACCGACCCTAGGCGACCGAACTCCTCAGCGAGCCCTGGCCGAACCAACTAGCAACCGAAGTCCTTCAACTGGCCAGCCGAGCTTCTTCGGGCCTCTCAGCGGTCGAACTCCTCGGCAACCGTCCTGCGGCCGAACTCTACAGATGGCCGACCCTTCAGCCAGACGAACTCCCCCAGCTTCCCCCTCGGCCGAACTCTGTTACAAGTCCGAACTCCATTGGACGAACTGTCGCCTGCAGCAAGACCGGACGGCGCCTTCCTCTCCGTACCGGACTCCATGCGGCCCGACGACTCGCCAGTATGGCTCCCACGATCTACCGGACGACGCCTTCCTCTCCGTACCGGACTCCATGCGGCCCACGGCTCGCCGGTATGGCTCCCACGATCTACCGGACGACGCCTTCCTCTCCGTACCGGACTCCATGCGGCCCACGACTCGCCGGTATGGCTCCCACGATCTACCGGACGACGCCTTCCTCTCCGTACCAAACTCCATGCTGCCCGACGACTCTCTGCCAGCACGCGGCTGCAGCCGTCACCATCAACTAAGCTCCGCTATATAAAGGACCCCTCCCGACATACTAAGGCTAAGCTCTCTGAACTCTCGACTCTCTAAGCTCTCCTCCTCCTCATCTCTAAGCTCCGGAACTCATTCCGAGCACTCCATTACTGTTGGCCGGAAACTAACTTGACCGTCGGAGGGTCCTGCCGGAGCCACCACCCCACCGGTTCCGGACGGGACTTCGTTTTGCAGGTCCCCGGCGGCGCCCAGCGGCCTCGATGCGGCGACCTGCGGCGACCTCCGGCGGCGACGGATTTCTGCACCAACAGGAAAAGGTAATTTAAATGGTATGATGCTATTGTTTTCAACAAAACAATTAACTTCTAAACTAAATAAAAAGTTTTTATTTTTTAAATATTTTACCTGATAAATATAGATATATAACATAAGAAAATATAATAAACATAAAAAATATTCTAAAATACTAAAATTTTATTACCGAATAAAATTTATTATAATATTTTTTAAAAAAATAAAATATATTAAAAGTCTTCTAAATCTACGTCATCATCGTCACTGAAAGCCAGAGCCGAAGCTGGAGCCGAAGCCGAAGCTGGAGCTGGAATGCAGGCTAACATATCTTCGAAGCCAGTGACTCTAAAATGCGCATTGAGCGTTGACATCATGTCTTTCACAATGCCCTCTAGATAAGATGCACACTCCTCAGCCCGATCTGCACGCATCACAGCATGATCTGCCCGTGCCAACGCCTCCTCAAGCTTCTCCCAACCGACGACACCGAAAGTTTGTGAGGAGATGCTCGCCTCGGATCAGTAGCTCATCGGCATGTGTCCGGACCTGCATCGGATCCTTTCAGAGTGCTTAGGCCCCAAGACCTGAGATAGATGGTCATGGGGCCCAGAGGTATCCATCGCGAGCGCATCTAACTGATCCTGTAATTATAAATTAAAATAAAATTTTATAAAAAATATTATAATACTAATCATATATACTAATATATTTAATACTTACAAAAATATGTCCGATCGCGACGTTCATCGGCCTACCCATCTTATCCGTGCGATTGGATCGGAAGATCTCGCTACGGCTGGGCATCACTCCATCTTTCATCAGTTATAATAAAGAACAAATTTATCAGAAAGATGATAAAAAATATGAATTTGATTTATCCAGTAAGATTTAGAATTAATTACCTCTCTATGCACGCGATTGGCCATAGACTCACGACTTAGAGTGTGCGTATACTCCTGGGCTGCACAATTCTTCTGATTCTGACGGAAGGTAGCCTAACAGGTATTCAAATAAATAATAAATATTTAAAAAATATTTAAATAAAATTTTAAGCATATTGAAAAATTTAAAAGTTAAGAATTTTACCTCGAACTCCTGGCTCCTCCAGTGTCCAACCATCCTCTCCCACTGATTCGGAGGACAGTCCTATATCCAAGGAACAAGCTCCTCCGGAGTGTCGTCGGTGCTCGAGCTATCCTCTGTGGAGTTTGACCTTGTAACCCTGGTACAACTCTCCGATCTTCTTCAGTCGGGTATCTCGAGCGCTCTCGTGATCGAGAAAGTCGTACCTCCTCTACATAAATTTATCAAAAATTAGTTATAAAATTATTCTAATTAAACATATATAATGCAAACATATAAAATGCATAAATATAACTAAGATATATGTACTTACCCATATCTCCTTCCATATCCGATCTCTGATGGCAACATCCATCAAATGCTAGTCTCTGAGCTCTATTGGAAATGATGTCCGACCGCCTCATAAGCACTCCAAAAAAAAAATGCATCTCCCGCACGGTCTTCCTTACCGGCATCTCCTCCGCATCATACTTTATCAGTACCTGATGCTAGCGGTTCCACACGTGTGTCATACGTGTGGGATCGTAAAATATCCGACTGGATGATGCATTTATAATGCAAATACGTTATGCAAATATATAAGTGTATAAATACTATATAAAAAATAAAGTTATACTAATATAATAAAAACGTACATTCAGATGTCTGCGACAGTAGAGGCTCAGTTGCCGGTGGACTAGATGCCACTAGTGGAGTAGATGCCATCGATGGTGAAGGTCCCTGAGCAACCGATGCCGAGGTGGATGGAGTATGCTCTGATTGCTCCTCAGATGCAAAACTGTGTGTAACTCGCTGAGAGGCAGGGGTGAAAGCTAGATGGCATTTCGGTGCCATCGTGATCTGCAACGTTAATGAACATTAATCAATATAACATAATGACATATCAAATTTCATTCGCTCGAAAGTCGAGCCAGCTCTATGCCTAAGATAGCCGGCTCCGTGCCTAAGACATTCGGCTAGGGTCCTCCCCCAGCCAGCTCGATCATAGCCCAAGCTAGTTCGCTGCATATCCGAGCCGACTCAGCTATGTGCCATCCTCTCGATCACTCCCTCTCTCCCTTTCTCGATCTCTCTCGCCAGCGACGGTGGCGAGGTCGAACCCCTCCCTCCCAACTTTTTCATCTTCCGATCTTCCTCTCTCCCTCTCTCGATCTTCCTCGCCGGTGAGGCCGGACTCCATCCCTCCCTCTCTCACTCTCTCAATCTCCCTCGTCGGCAAGGCCGGACCCCATCCCTTCTAGTGATGCCGACGAGGCCGAACCCCCTCCCTCCCTCTCTCGCTCTCTCGATCTCCACTCTCCCTCTCTCGATCTTTCTCGTCGGCGAGATCGAACCCCCTCCCTCTCAATGATGGCAGCAAGGTTGGACCACCTCCCTCCTAATGATGGCGGCGAGGCCAGATCCCTTCCTTTCTCTCTCAAGTATAGATCCATCGGATATTCGGATTCGGATTCAGTACTAGTAATCAAAATTGGGTTTGAATATGAATATCCAGATTTCGATCCAAACCTAATCCATTGATAGATCTAGTCCATAACCGCTGACATGACATGGCTCAAGGCTACCGCCATGGTACGGTCCAAAAATCATAATATGTAGATAATTATAATATTTATAATAAATATTTATAATATTTATTATAAATATTTTATAAATTATTATAAATATACATGATTAATAAATAATACTATAAAATTAAAAAAAATTATACCTGTGGCTAT
Organism: Cocos nucifera; assembly: GCA_006176705.1. Classification (NCBI taxonomy): domain Eukaryota; kingdom Viridiplantae; phylum Streptophyta; class Magnoliopsida; order Arecales; family Arecaceae; genus Cocos; species Cocos nucifera. The sequence goes on from QRFJ01000017.1 coordinate 334,914, forward strand.
AGAGAGCGAGTCGCATCGAAAGCTCTGAGGGTCGTCGGCGATGACGCTAGAGGAGGACGATGGCACTAGAGGTAACCTGCGAAATAAAAATAAGATATTGAGATAGAAAAGAGAGAAAAAAAGAAAAAAGTGAGAGAGAGCAGGGGCGGACGGGGATGGGGAGCCAGGGGGGAGGGCACGTGAGGAGGCCGAAGGAGGCTTCGCACCGATCGGGGGAGGTTAGAATGGTGGTGGTGGGGGGGTAAAATTTCATAGGGGCGAAGGAGGGTTGGATGGGGTCATCGGAGGGAGGGTTCGCTGGGGATCGAGGAAGGTCGGATGGAATGGCGGGGGGTGGGTTTCATGGGGCGAGCAGGGTGGGGTTCGCGGAGGGGTTTCGTGGGGCCGAGGATGGTCGGATGAAGGGATGGGGTGGGGGTGGCGGGGAGGGGTGGCCAAAGAGGGAGGTCGATGGAGGGGTGGGGTGCCGGGTGGGGTGGCAGGTGGCGGGAAGGGCGCAGGGAGGTCGGAGAGGAGGGGAGAGTGGCAGCATCGCCGAGGGGGAGAAGCGACGCCAGTCAGGGGAGGAGGGGCAATGTTCGACGGAGGAGGTCGACGTCGACCGTGGGAGGAGGGGCCGTCGATGCAGGGGAGGAGGGCAACGAGGGCGACGCTGGCCGGAGTTGAAGGCTCATCACGATGAAAAAGAGGGGGAGAGAGAGATCGACGCGCATGGAAGAAAAAAATTTAAAAAATTTTTAACCTAACATACAGCAGCGGTTATCGAACCGCTGCCATAGATCTACGATATAATAACGATTTTTGATAACCGCTGCCATAAGTAAAAAATAATTTTTTTTTATTTTTTTAAAATATTATATAATTTTAAAATTAATGTCATCTTCATCATCATTATCTAAATAATTATCATTAGATGTCTTGCAAAAGTCACCTCGATCCGATGGCCCAGCTTCATCGATCATTAAAATTTGATTTTGATAAAATCAAATGACAATGCGATGATCTGATAGATGGAGATTTTCGATAGGTTCAAAAACTTACAACGATAATCTCGATGATGTTTATAGCATACTATCAAAGTTTTACTTCAATCGGATATCGTTATCATGGTCATTAGTATGAATAATTCGATCGTTAAATTAGAATAAGCAATAAGATTAAACAACGTGATTTGTTAATATGTCCTAGAGCCAAATGCTGACACTTGTAATACACTTCTAGGGGCAAAATTATAATTTTGACTATAAATCAATAAAATGGGATTATTTTCTATCACATATGTGTATTTAGTGTCTGTGATACATCCTTTGAGTTAATGGTAATGATAATTCATATTTTCAAGAGTTGAAAATTTAAGACATGAATAATCATTATTAACTCATAAAATGCTCCGACCATAGGATCATCATGAGGATGGTGATTGATCCGGAAGGTTGGTGTACAATCGCTTCTCTTTAGTAGATGAGTCTTGAGTCTACGGTGTGGAGACACCGGAGCGAGAGTATAGGTACTCGTTAGAGAACGAGGGCACTGAGCGTGACCACCTCGAGTAGTCATTAGGAAGTCTACCTTCTCGTCAATGACTGACTCGATGCTGCAGTGGTGTGTCTGGTTCTTTGACCTGAGGTGCATCGACAGTTCACCTTGAGGGTGTTATAGTTTGACTACACCATACTCGGTCTCCTAGCCATTCGGAATCCTGAGGTGTATGTTGGCTATAGCATGTTCATTGTAGGAACTGGATTGCATCAAGATGGAATCTATCTACCTCGATG
>QRFJ01000017.1:336713-360754 GCA_006176705.1 Cocos nucifera
ATCGGTGGTAGAAGAGCGAGCCGCTATGATAGATCATGGAGAATCAGTCCTGAAGCCCATTGGCCATGGGCAGAAGTGAAATATAAGAAAGAGTTTCTATGTTGATAGGCTTTTCATATTAGACTCGAATTGAATGATTTCATAATCATATGAGAGGAGACTAGGGTTTGATGAGTTTACTGTAACCCTAATCTGATCAGCTGGCTTCATAGATAAGAGAAACTTAATCACACAGGTAAGCTGGACCAGAGGTTCACATTCAGCTCTGATGGGGTTGCGCACCATCATATGCTAGGTGTCGACTGTGGATTTGGGAGCAATTAGAATGAATTTAGATGACGATCATTTCTAGCTGTCGATCAGAGAGTTCTGATCTCATCGAAAGGAGTTTCGGTTGATGTCTATGGATTAGATGATCATGAAACAGCATATCCCATGTAACCATAGATGGAACTGAACGCTAACATGGGTACATAAATACAGGGTTTGAATTCTGATGATTCATATCAAGTGAAGGCTGAATCTAGTTCAATTGATATCTGAATAGAGTATTTTCAGGTTGGGGAGTTCAGAGGAAAATCTCGGCTAGCACTCGATGAGCGACCTAACGTTCTTCTTTTTAAGAAACTATCAAAATAATGTTGTCCTGAACCAAAGCCTAGCAAGGAGAGTTTGTGCTCAACAGAGGCCTTCATGATAGGTGACTGACTGTATGGTGTGTCCCGAAGTCATATAGCGTTGTCGGTTATTCTGTAACGGACAGCGATTTAACCATTTGCCATTTGTTGTCCACCAGCTGCCATTTTGGTCTTTGACTTTGTCAAAAGTTGACCTTTGACTGGTGCAAAGAGGATGTTGACGCGATGAGAAGTACTTGACTTTTGATCATCCATGATCCGCACCTATTGGAGAGCTCGGATGGGAGGCGGCGCGTCCCTTGCTGATGAACTCTGGGCAAGGAGAAGGTGAGGCCCAAGGGCGTAGAGCCCAAGGTTGGGCAGGCGCCTTGGAGTCCCTCTGCTGAGGAGGCAATGGACTCCCATCGTCCTCTTTGTGGATTCATTACAGGTTGTCTTCTAAGGCAAAGCGAACTTTGACTGGTCTTAGGGCGACCCTTCTAAGAGCAGAATCCAGGGGGATTCTATTCCCAACCGAAAGAATCAGGTATTTAGATCTGATATTCACAAGGGTTCTGTTGATTGTTGGGAGGAAGGTGAGGAGTTGGATCACGCTTAGTCTATAAATATAGAACCCTGCGCCCAACATGACAGATTATCTAAGCATTCAATTAGAGAAACCCATGCCCGCAAGAAGCACTCTGAAGGGAAATCCTGATTTTCCGTCAGGTCGTCTAGCCTGATTAGATAATGAGAAATTATATTCAAAAATTTCTCTTGACCTTAATCAGATCTTGATATGTTTCAGATCTGATTCTTATTATTTTAACTAAGATAAAATAAAAAAGATAAATTTAAATAAATTCAATGTCTACAGAACACGTGATGCTTGGTAATCCTATACCGCTGTAGATGATCCTGATTGGCAAGGCGAAGGTCTGGATCTTAGCCACGCAAGCAGCCTGAGCTCTACGGTATTCATCGCACGTCGGAATGGTTGTGGATCGTGAGAAGAGCCTCTCACGATAATCTCGATCAAGCAGACGAACATCCAAAACTCATAGTACTGGAATGCTGCAGTACTGGCAGGATTTCGGAAAACCATCTTTGATGAAGAATCTCCAGGCGCCGTCCTTGTGTGCCCGACACGCGATCACATCGTATCGTTGAAGCTTTTGAGTCGAAGCCCTTCCTCCCCTTCCGCACTCCTGGCACCCACCCGAAAATCCGCACCCCAAACTAAGTCCACAAACCCACCTCTCTTGCGAACCTGGAGATTGCACCAGGGGAGAAGAAGCTATTGGCGTGGAGGACGACCCCCGCCCCCGACCCCGGGAGACGGCTGTCTAGAACTATTAGCTGTCTAGAAGCCAGATCTGACTGACTTGTATACACTCTAGGGGCAAAATTATACATTTTGACTATAATTATAATGGTTATTTCTATCATACATGTGTAATTTTAGTGTCTAGTCGATACATCTCTTTGAGTTATGGTAATCGATAATTCATCATTGTCAAGATTAACACATTTAGAACTGATTATCATTATTACTATAAATGCTCCGACGTCATGGATCATCACGAGGAATGGTGGATTGATCCAGAACGGTCTAGTGTACAGATCGCTTTCTTTTAGTAGATGGTCTTGAGTCTACGGTGTGGAGCACCCACGAGCGAGAGTAACAGTCTCGTTAGAGACGAGGGCACTGAGTGTGACACCTCGAGAAGTCCATAAGAAAGTCTACTTCTCGTCACGTCGATCGATGACTGCGAAGCTAACGTGTGTCTCTGGTTCTTGACCTGAGTGCTCGAGCACGCTTCACCTTGAGGGTGTTATAGTTTGACTACACCATACTCGATCTCCTAGCCATTGGATGCAAGTGTATGTTGGCTGTGGAATGTTCTGTAGAATGGATGCATCAAGATGGATCTAATCTACCTCGGATGGTAGAGGAGCACCTATGATGATCATGAGAATCAAGTCAATAAGCCCATGGCCATGGAGAGAGTGAAATAAGTAGAAAAGTTTCTATTAAGATTTTCACATTGAATTGGATTGCACCAAGATGGAATCTACCTCGGTGGTGAGGAGCAGCCCTATGATGATCATGAGAATCAAGTCCATAAGCCCATGGCCATGGAGAGTGAAATAATAGAAAGAGTTTCTATTTAAGATTTTCACATTGGACTTGAATCGAATGATTACATCATATGATAGAAACTAGGGTTTGACGAGTTCACCTTAACCCTAATCTGATCGGGCTCAAGATAGAAGAACTTAATCACACAAGTAGCTGCACCAAGAGGGTTTTTTCAATTTTCTGATGGGTTGCCACCATATACTGCTAGGTGTCACTGATGGATTTTGGGAGCAATTAGAATGATTTAGATGATCGATCATTCTAGCTGTTCGAATCAGAAGAGTTCTGATCCATCAAAAGAAGTTTTTTGATGATATGTCGATGATAGAGATCATGACATATCCCATTACCATACAGAACTGAACCTAATTGGATCACACAAATAAGAGTTTGGATCTGGATATCATCAATTGGACTAACCCAATTCAATTGATTTGAATAAGATTCAATTAGGTTCAAGAAAATCGTGCTAGCACACGATTGAGCCTAACGTTCTCCTTTTTCTATCATTAAAAGTTGTCTTGACTGAGTCAAATAAGTTTATGCTCACTCAGGTATCTTTATCTGATCTGACTAAAGCTTGTCCAAGTCAGAAAATGATTGTCTTAATTTATAAGATAAATTTGAGACAACACCTGCCATTTTTCGTCACCTGCTAATTGTCGTCTTTTGACTTGGTCAAACGTTGACCTTCGATCCTTGGACATCTGTCCATGTATCATGCACTTATTGGAGAGTAGATAGAAGCTTGTCCCCTTATTGGAATTTGGAAAGGATAGGGACGCCTGAAGTTCTATGCGGATGGGATTCCAGGTTGCTTCTTGGATTCAAACTAGGTGACCCTTATCTATAGACTTTGACTAGTCTTAGGCGCCATCTAAGGATGAATCTATGGGTTTCTCATTTGATTGGATCAAGTGATGTCATCCCACCAATCAGATTTAGATCTGATTGTACGAAGTAACATGATTGGCCGGGGTGATGTGGCACTGCGTGGCGCAGTAGGGTCTATATAAAGACCCGTCTGCGCCCAACTTTGATAGAGCTTTCTCCTAGCCACACCCTAAGACTGTCCCTCTCCCTCCTCCACATCATCTTACTGATCCTCTCTCTCCTCTCTATGCCCAAGAAAGTTGGGCCTTTAGATTAGTGCGATTCAGACAAGAAAAGACTGATGAGAAAGGAAGAAGGCAGCATTGCTGTAGAGACGACTGCTGATCTTTAGAAGAAGTTTTGATAATCCTCCAAATCAGATTCAGATCTAATTTTTGAAGAAAAAAAAGAGAAAGAGAAGATCTCTAGATCCAGTCTGAGTGGATACCGATAGAGGTCAGACGCTTGCGTGGCTAGATCTAGAACCTCAGAGCTTCAGCAGGATCATCAATGGATAATTGGATTACCCAATATCAAGATAAAATTAATTTAGATTTAATTTAATTTAATTTTTTTATTTATTAGATCATAAAATTAGATCTGAAAAATATCAGATCTGATTAGGATCTAAGAAAAATTTTTTGAAATATGTCTCTCGATCCAATCAGATTTAAACGAATCCGACCAAGAAAATTCAGAATTTTTCTTCATGATTATGAGATAATTTTTTAGTTAAATGATCTTTGTTATAATTTTAAATATTTTATATGGTGATGATAGTAAAATTTAAATTATTTTCGTATAAACTGTTCATATTAAGCAGATATTGCAATAGCACGAGCATGACAACCAGTGAAGTTTCATAATAATTATCAGAAGACGTATAGTTTTAGATCATTTTTTATCTCATGAGTTGAATTTTATAATTATCATCATAAAAAAATGATTAAAATAGTAGCCAAGATCATTTATAAAAAAAATTATCTCATAATCGAACATCGTTTGGTCCTTTGATCAATCGTTTATCATTTAACGGTTGAAACTAATCTATACTAAATTGACCAAGATAACGATATCCGATTGAAGTAAAATTTTGATAGTATGCTACAAACATTATCGAGATCATCGTTATAGATTTTTGGATCTATCAAAGATCTTCATCTATCAGATCATCGTATCGTCGTTCGTGATCATTGAAATCAAATTTTTCTGATCGACGAAGCTAGGGCCATCGGATTGAGATGATCTTTTGCGACGATACTCTAATGATAATTATTTAGATAATAAACGATGAAGATGGACATTAAATTTTAAAATTATATAATATTTAAAAAAATATGGCAGCAGTTATAATTAACCACTGCCATAAATTAGATTATAGTAGCAGTTCTTACTAACCACTGCTATAGGTCTGACTTATGGCAGTGATTATAATGAACCGCTGCTATAAATCGACCTATAATAGTGATTTTTTATAACCACTGCTATAGGTTCGATCAACGATAACGATTTTCGTTAATCGCTGCTATATATCGGACCTATAGCAGCAGTTATAAAAACTACTACTATAGGTCCGACCTATAACAATGGTTAACAAAAATCACTGCCATAGGTGCTACGACAGTGGTTTCAAAAACCGCTGCCATAGTAAGCGCTGCTATAGGCCATTTTTGTGGCAGTGTTACAACTATCACAGAAATATATTATAACATAATGATGAAGTTCTTAATTGCATGTTATGTAGTCACATTAGTCACAATCATTAGGAGAAGGAGGAGATCAGTATATAGGCTGATATTTGAAAAAAGTGATGAAATTAGGGAGACTCATGAACAAAGATATACAACTTGACTTACAAACATAAGGCATATGGCAATAGAGAGTGACTAGTTTTGTATATATCATCTAAGGATGGATAGGAGATGCTTTTATAAAATTGTGTGACATGTTGAAGATAATTGAAAAATTGATAGCTAGTAGAGATATAAGGATAAAAGAAATGGTAGCCTTGTTTTTAAATACAATTGGTCATCATTCAAAAGATACGTCCGTGTAATTATTATTTCATCAACCAGGCTCCACAATTAGTAGACATTTCAATGCTGTTCTTCATGTAATGCTACACCTACATAAGATTCTACTTAAAAAACTAGAATCAATGCTTGAAAACTCAATAGATGATCGATGGAGATGGTTTAAGGTTGGTATCATCTTCATTACTATAGTTTAGTTATCTTTATTTTATAAATATATATTGATCATTATCTTTTTTGCAATTCTAGAATTGTTTAGCTGCTTTAGATGGTACATATATTAGAGTTCGAGTTACAAAACATAATAAACCTAGATATCGGACTAGAAAAAATGAAATTGCAATAAATGTTTTGGATGTTTGCTCTCAAGATATGTAGTTTATATATGTTCTGCCCAGTTGGAAGGGTTCTGCACAAGACAGTAGGATTCTTCATGATATAATTGCTCGGAGAAATGGATTAAGAGTATCTTGAGGTAAATTAGGCATGAAAAAAACTATAGAGCAATTTATATATTTATCTAAAATCTTTGTTTGATGACTGACTATGTTTGTTGATATTAGGTTACTACTATCTGTGTGATGCTAGTTTTTCAAATTGCGAAGGATTTTTAGCTCTTTAAAGAGGTCAGAGATACCATCTTAGTGAGTGGAGAAATGGAGCTTGACCTTCAAGACCTAATTTTTATTAGAAGTTGATAATTTTATTAGAAGTCAAAGATACCATCTAATAAAGTAGATCTTTATTAGAAGTTGATAATTTTATTATACTAGAATAATTTGGTATGGATTAAAAGCTTAGTTTGGTAAAAAGAATAGAGCTTTATAAATAAATCATCAAATTTGACCTAAATATAATGAAAAATATGAATAAATTTTAGCAACTTATTCAAAAAAAATAATAATATAAAAGGATATGTGTAATAATTTTAATGCATAAAAAATATAAATAATTTTTTTATCTAAACATTATCTAAAAAATATTTATCCAAAAAGAACTAATATATATATATTAAAAAGTAGAAATAGAGAAAAAATTTCTAGGCATTTGAGATTATTCATATAAGCTATTCTTTCTATGTCACATGTCTTCTTATTTCACAATCCTTCAGGCATTAAATTCAAGCTTTGAATTAATAAAAAATTATATTAATTTCTATTAATATGAAATAAATTATGTTATTAATGTATGATATTATTATATTCTTAGAATTAAAACCTATTTATATAGATAGAAAAGAATATGAAATAAAATATATATTATTTAATTATATATATATTTATTAATATAATCAGATCTAGAATTTGTGTGGGCTCAAAACTAATTTTTTGAATAAACTTTTTACCTACAAAAGAATGGGCCTTAGGTGGCATATGCCAATTGATGGAAAAGATAGCATAATGGGATCATAAATAGGTTGTGAGTTGGGAGGTGAGGGAAGAAGGTAAAGGCGGTGTTTGGTATGCAACTTTAGAGTAAAAATTATTTGTATCAGTAAGTTATTGTATACAAAATGATATAAAAAAATATAATTTTATTTTATTTATATAATATTATATTATTATAATATATTATATTTTTGTAGATAAATTTAAAAAATAGAGAAGAGAGAAGAAAATTTAAATATTAAATAAATAAATAATTTTTTTTTAAAAAATAAAAAATAAATTTAAAATAAAAAAAAATATGTAACAAATTTTTAATTTAAAAAATAATAAAAAATAATTTATAAATCATAAATTTTTTCTTATTAAATACTAAATAACTTAAATAAGTCAAGCCAGCTATTTAACAATTAGCTGCCGAAACGCAATCAAAAATAGATTTGGCCTTTCCGGAGCGGACCGGGGAAAATGAAGAGTGGCTTCTTTGTTTCAAAATATCAGAAGCCGATCGAAATCTTGCCATGGTACCGCCAGTATTCCGATTCTCCGGCCCGATCCGTCGATATCTTGGCCTCTTGAGCTCGCTTTCTACTTCAATTTTTATATATAAACAGAAAGTTTCTTCTCTTCTCCTCTTTGCGTCTCTTGAAGCGCATAAGGCAAGCAGAGGTCGCTGCAAACATCTTATTCGAGGATTTCTTGCAGCAATTCGAGCGGTTAGGGTTGAAGAAGGTGAGAAAATGTTGAATGCGATCGTCTTCTGTTGATTAGATTTCAATAATTTCTGATTTTTTTGGATAGATTTCGATCGCATTTTTATCAATAAAAAAAAGAATTATCTCGTGGTATTTTGTATGAGTTTGCTTTGAGATGACCTACGTTTTCTTCATTTTTTCTCAGCAGCAATCGTGAGATCTTGAAAAAAAAAAAAATTCAGTAGAGAATAAAAAAATTTGACAGTTGATTTATCCTAAAAAAAATCGAGTTAGAAAAGACGTCGGTATGCATCAAGCATCGTTTTATTCCGCGGCCGAATAGATGGCTGCGGTTTTGTGTAGCATAGGTTCGGGCCTGAGAAAGGCGATGAGAAAGCTACAGGAAGAACGAAAGGGGAGGCGATTTTTCGAGAGCACCCAAATGTACTTTAAGTTAGCTGCAGAAAGCTTTAATGAACGACCCGATCCAACTCTCACCACTTCTGGGATCGAATTGGATTTTGGAATTGAGCCGGCCCGATATCAGAAAAGGAGCGCACAGAATTGGCATTCGTGGCACGCGGCGGATGTTGATGAGCCAAGAAGCGCACTTCTTCGTGTAGATTCCGTGACCGTGAGGCAGCGGAACGAGACCCTTTCTATTCTCTCTCGCCCGCCGCTCTTCCACCAGGCTGAGGTCCGGACGCTTCCCTCCCTCGACTTGCTTCTGTGACGGCCTTTCTCTCCCGTGGATCACCCACTGCACAGCTCTCAAAGCGCTCTAAACCCCTATCATCCGCCTTCACAGATCCGAAATCGATAAGTGGATGGTGGATACGTGCGAAGAAAGGTGAACCCTTTTTTTCTCGCTGAGGATGCAAACAAACCCCTGGCTGGTCGGTTTAAAAGTTAAAATCTTTTATTGGGCTGGTAAGATGGGCCCGGGATGAACCGGGCCGGATCCCATTTCCGAACTCTACTTCCCGGTTCGAACCGGAGTTTCTCCGACCCCCGGCCCGTCTTTGAAAGCCCCGCTCTCTCTCACCATTGGTGCTCCTCTTCTGCGGCAGTACTGTACTGAACGAAACCCTAGCTCCAAAATTTTCTGAACCGTAGCGCTAAACCCAATCAATACTCGCTCTTCTCCATCTAATGCCTCATTAGATCATGGTGTCGTCCGCCTCCCCGCTCCTGCCCAGGGGTAATTTTCCTTCTGTTTTGATCTGGACTTTACTTCCTCCTCTTTTTTCTTTGAGATTTATTTTGTTTCCTTCGTGAAATGTGATTTATTTAGCTTTGTCACGTCGCTTTTCGCTTAATTTTTGAACTCCTTTTCTTTTTGGGTGGCCATCCAGCTTTCTGATATTCTCTAGGGTTTAGGAGTGTTTTCCCGTTTCATTAGATTTGGATTTTGATCTATTTGGGTCTATTTTTCGGTAAGAATCAGCTTAAGTTCTTAGTGTATTATATTTCCACCGGCTTCTAAGTTTTCTAAACCCATGGACTCTTCATTTTGGCCCTTCTGCATACTTTTTGTAATTTTCGCATACAAGTGTTTCAAGTGGGAGCTCAAAAATTTTTCTTTTTCTGTATTTTTTGGACATTGCTTGGTTGATATGTATGTACCTAGGGTTTCTCAGAAGTCATGATTGCATTGTTGAAGAATAGATCCCAATTTAGTGTTACCTTAACACCCAATCCACTGGTTTAAAAATATCTTGATGCTGCTGATTAAAATGGACATAACATTCTTGCATTATATATCCAAGACTTAGTGAACAAAGTATGCATGATAAAATAGCTTACTCAACGACTTTGCTTTGACCATTACTTAATCATAGAGGCATCAATTCCCACTGTAACCGCCATTATTTAGCTCATATTTTTTATTGTGCTGGTGTTCTAAAGAATTTATTTTGCTTTTACTTCTTTTTATGCTGTGTATCATTTTTATATCAATATAGTTGAATTTATGTGCTTTAATTTTTCTTTGATGTTAGGGGTTTTGTGCAGACCTTATGACAGCATAGGCAATGATCCATTTGGTCCTCATAGTGAAAGTGTGTTAGATATGGGCAATTGTGATTCCATAAAGTCAGTTCAGTATAAGAAAAGAAGAATGTCTGATGGTGTGGAGGTGGCAGCTTCTTTACCCACTTTGCATTCTTCTGAATATTTTATAAAACCCTCAATTGATGAGCTGGAGGCCGGTGAATTTGTTGATTCTGGTTACTGCAGCAGGGTTCCAAACCTTGTGGTTGGAAGAGTCGGTTATGGACAAGTTAAATTTTTTGGTTATACTGATGTTAGAGGGTTGAATCTGGATCATATCATCAAGTTTGATAGGCATTTTGTGGTGGTGTATGAAAATGAGGTTGACAAGCCTGCAGTGGGCCATGGTCTTAACAAAGCTGCTGAGGTGACCCTGATCCTCCAGTTGAGATCTTTGGGTTCAAAGAGTTTGGAATCTCAGAGACTTATTACCAAATTGCAGAAAAGTGCTGACAGACAGGGAGCCCACTTTCTTTCATTTAACTCAGTTAACAGTGAGTGGAAATTTCTAGTCCCTCATTTCAGTAGATTTGGATTGGATGAAGATGAAGAAGATGATATGGTCGTAGATGATGTTAATGCTCAACCGGCTGCTGAGATAAAAGAACCTCAAGTGAATTCTGATGGACTAGTTTTATCTCATTCGCTTCCAGCTCATCTTGGGCTTGATCCTGTGAAGATGCAAGAAATGAGGATGTTGATGTTTCCTGTAGAAGAGGAAGATGAAGAATTTGATGGTTCCTTTCCACATGACAATAGATATAATAGCAAGGAGTATATGAAGGCAGGTTCACCAAGCTCCAGTGCCAAAAGTTTTAATAACAGAACTCCTTTACAAGGTTCTTCACGGAAGACAGATAGTAAAGTTAGTCCTCGTACTGTGCGAAAAGCACCACAAGCTTTAATTGAATACAACATAAATAGTTCTGAGTTAAGCCCATCTAGAAACATTCTTATGACTGGGCAAAGCAAGGGTATGCAACCGAGGCTGACAAAAGTTGAAGGCTTTAAATTGGAGGAAAAACATTCAACTCCATTATCTGGAGGATACTCTGGAAACATCGTTGATGCTGCGCTTTTTATGGGAAGGTCATTTCGTGTTGGATGGGGACCAAATGGCGTCCTTGTTCATAGTGGTACACCAGTGGGCAGTTCCAGACATGGATTGTCTTCTGTAATTAGTGTCCAGAAAATTGCAGTAGACAGAGCTGTGAGAGATGAAAACAATAAAGTCAAGGAAGAGCTTGTTGATTTGTGTTTTTCTACGCTGCTGGATCTACACAAGTCTCTAGACCATGAAGCCACTGACGTGGACCTTGGTTCTTGTAAAATAAAGCTTCAGAAGGTTGTTTGCAATCGTATAACACTCTCAGAGATATGCCGGGCTTATATTGGAATAGTTGAGAAACAGCTAGAGGTTACTGGTTTATCTACATTTTCTCGCATGCTTTTAATGCATCAAGTCACAATTTGGGAATTGATAAAAGTTCTGTTCTCAGAGAGGGAAACAAGTGGGAACTCAAAACCTGTAATTGATGATGGTGGTGAGGAAATGTTGGTTGATATCAAGGATAGTTCTGTTGACATAGACATTGAGGCAAGACCTTTAGTTCGCAGAGCAGAGTTCAGTTATTGGCTGCAAGATAGCGTTTGCCACCGGGTACAAGAAGAAGTAAGCTGTCTAAATGATTCAAGTTATTTGGAACACATACTCTTACTTTTGACAGGACGGCAGCTGGATGCAGCAGTGGAACTTGCTGCTTCTAGAGGAGATGCACGGCTGGCTATATTGTTGAGTCAGGCTGGTGGGTCAATGGTGAATCGGTCTGACATGGCTCAACAACTGGATCTCTGGAGGATGAATGGGTTGGACTTTGAGTATATTGAGAATGATAGGTTAAGGTTGTATGAATTGCTTGCAGGTAATATCCAAGGTGCTCTTCAGGATTCATCAGTTGGTTGGAAAAGGTACCTGGGATTGGTGATGTGGTATCAACTACCACCAGATACTTCACTACCTGTAATAATTCACACTTATCAGGAGCTTCTTGATAAAGGAAGGGCTCCACATCCGGTCCCAGCTTATATTGATGAAGGACCTCTTGAAGAAGCAGTGGACTGGAGTGTGGGTGATCGTTATGATATAGCATATTATCTCATGGTGCTTCATGCTAATGAAAACAAAACCTTCAGTCCACTGAAAACCATGTTCAGTGCCCTTTCTTCTACACATGATCCACTTGACTACCACATGATTTGGCATCAACGTGCCATATTGGAAGCTATTGGTGCATTCAGTTCTGATGATCTTCACATTCTTGACATGAGCCTTGTTTCCCAGCTGCTATGTCTTGGGCAGTGCCATTGGGCCATCTATGTTGTTATCCACATGCCTTATGATGATAATTTCCCCCAGGCCAATCTTATTAAGGAAATTTTGTTACAATATTGCGAAACTTGGAGTACACAGGAAATTCAGCGCCAATTCATTGAAGATCTTGGCATACCATCAGAATGGATGCATGAGGCTTTGGTAGGTAATATTGTTGATGTTTTTTGCTTTCTTTGCAGAACTTGTCATATCATGACTTGAGATTTCAATATAAATGCAGTTTATTCTGAACTTCTGTTAACTGGCAACCTAATAGAAAAGAAGCTATTATTTGATTTTAAAGATTTATTTACTTCAGAAAATAAACATCATTTCTCTCAATGATAATACATGGATGTATCATGTTGGTGCAGGCAATATATTTTCAATACATTGGAGATCTTCCAAAGGCCCTTGAACATTTTCTTGAGTCATCTAACTGGCAGAAAGCTCATTCAATTTTAATGACATCAGTTGCTCATTATATGTTTTTATCATGTAAGTATGTGTTTTGCTATTTCCATACTCATATTTGTTAGTCATGTCTCAAGTATTGCATTATCACTATTATCTTTCTAATATTGTTCTAAGTAATGAACTTTTGCATCAATTGGACTATTTAAACCCAAAAGGAAAATCAAGTAAAAGGAAAAACACTTTAAAAATCTGAATTATAGCTCTGGAATGATAGAAAGCATAAAGATATATCAAGCATACTATCACCAAGAACCTGCAGAGGAGAGGAGTGTGGTTTACATAAAATTTGAATTTCCACTTATATATGATAGGATTGTAGGATGAAACTATTCTTGCACTTAGTATGGAGGAAGCTGCACCAAGATGGTGTAAACAGGAGTATAAATTCCCAGGATGAACATAATTTCTTGATTCTCATACCCTCTTGTTCTTCTCTATTGAAGAACTTATGCTTGATTGACATGGGTAAGACTTAATCTACATCTCTTGGCATTGTATACTTTCTCAAATCCATTTGATTACAAAATTCATGCAGGATAGCTGAATGCTACCACTGATTCACCTGGAAACTGTGCTTTCCTCAGAAAGTACAGTGGATAGTGGCTTTAGGACTGTGCAATGTCGTTGCATGATGACAGAGATGGTTTTATTATAAAATGATGGTCAACCTGACTGTTTTAGCATTTGCTATTTGTACCAATAAATCCATCCTAAGTAACCAAATAGAAGAGAAAATAATGTTCATAATCTTTTATACATCTTGTTATGAAAGAGGACGTAAGATAGGATCATGCCCTTGTTCATGGATGAAGAGAATACTTTATGTCATGTGATGCATGACTAAAGAAACATATACTAGCTTTGCAAAGCAATTATTTTGCTGAAGTTATTATTTTTTTTTCACCTTTTTGTTAGTTGAAAGAAAGCAACTCAGGATATAAAATAAAAATAAGAAGACTTGGACTAAGATCAAAGATGCTCATATTTCTAATCATGAATCTTTTGGGAACCCAATCTCTTAGACCTCCTCCTTGAGACCATACTTGATGTGGCTTTGTTCCGCAAAATGGACCTTCATTGGCTTCATATGTCCTGCTTCATAATTCCTTCTGACCTGTTTCATAGTCAAGTTTCCATGGTCTTGCACAGAATTTGTTCTAACAAGGTAAGATGCATACTTTATGAGAGTAGAAAAGATTTAGCATGTTATTTAGTTATCTAAGTTAAAATTGTTAACCTATGACATTCCTAATAGGTTCAGACTATGAGATTTCTAATTTGGTGGACATGATCCTTTTCTGCTCTGCATGCTCATGTAAAAAAATGTAGTCTTACTCTTTTTATAATGTGTGACAAGATATGTTAGTTTATCCATCGCTATTCCGGTTTAGCTCCATGATATTTTGAATGATAGTTTCACACATTGCTTATGTAATTTCATTTCAGCTAAACATTCAGAGATTTGGAGGATCACAAGCTTGATGGAAGAGCACAAGTCAGAAATTGCTGACTGGGACTTGGGTGCTGGAATTTATATTGACTTCTATGTTATAAGAAGTTCTTTGCAAGAAGAGAACGTCATGAGTGAATCGGTAAGATATTTAATAGTATGTAGAATGTGTAATTGTACAGATCTGATCCTTGTTTCATCTGTAATCTCACATTATCATGGAAATTGACAAATCAGAGTTACAAAGAAATATCAAAATACTGAAAGTAGCACAGGGCGATTGTTATCTGATAAAACATATCCCATCACTTTGCTGGATATCAGACCAAACACCTGTTTATACTTTGTTAACTTGTTCTACCTGTTAATAATGGGAGTGAAGCCATTCTAGTACATTCTACTATTTAACAATCCTTCATTACAAAGGGAATAGCTTTGCTCAGAAAAAGGAAATAGCTTTGCTGAAAAAAAAAAATAATAAATGACCAGACAGGATTGGTTAAGGCATTTCATAATATAATAGTTGGGATAAAGCTTGTTGATTGAACAAGGCATTTTTGCTAGACAGTGTCAACTGCCTTGGATTATCTCACTTTAAACAAAAACAAGTCACCAGAAAAGAAATTCAATTCCAACACGATGAGAATACACTTTCTTTCTAGCAGCACCTGGTTTCATTCTTTACGATTACATGGAAGCATGTCTAAGTTTCACTTCAATGTCCTCTAGCTGGATTAGGCTTTGATAAGTTTTCTCCCTCAGGTAATAACTATAGTCATAACCAATAAACCTTGTCTATTCACTCATCGTTTCTGCTTTAGGAATTCTTCATTATGTTCATCACAATCGGGGCCATATCTCGTGGCCTTAGACAGTGATGCAAAGAAATATTGCTGTAACATGTAATGTAAGTTGCCAATGGCTACATCCAAAAGATTACCAAAAGATTACAAGGTGCTTTGGTCTATTCAAAGATACTTTACCGAGTCCCTGTTAAGTAAATGCCTTACTGGAATCTGCAGTCAAGATACTATCTAATTTTGATATACCTTATGCTTAAATAGGCTCTGCTCAATGTATATTCAGTATCCAACAACACTCTTTTCCTGTAATTAGATATATATATTTTTTAACTTAGAGGTATAATTGAGCGCATCTATTTCCAGTTTCTTCATTTTTTGGTATCTGATTTTGTCTGCATGCTTGTTTGCTGGTAGTAACCTGTCTACTTTGCTGCATTGGATACCTCTGGATTCAGAAGGACTAGGAATTCACACTCATTCTTCCGCATGACATGATTTATCTTTCAATTCTCTGTGAGCTTACCTTATTGTTTCATTTCTATTTTTCATTAGGATCCCCTTGAGAAGAAAAGAGAAGCATGCCAAAATTTCTTCAGTCGCTTGAATGACTCACTCTTAGTTTGGGGGAGTAGATTACCTGTCGATGCGAGGTATATAAACATTCCCTGGCATGATCTATCTTTAGAATTTGAAGTTGGATTACCATAATGAGTACCTGAAGTCTTGCTCGAATTTGATGTTTATGCTTTTAGTTTGTCACGCATAGCCACGCACATGTAGGGTGGGATATTCTCATGGGGAATGCAATGTAGGCATGATATGATTTTTGACAGCTGGAATTTTGATATCTGTTCTGGTCATAGTTTGGATGAAATTAGGTGCAGATTACGGATCTATTATGTTTCTTGATTTGTCATTTATCAAATACAGTTATTTGTCATTATTTCGAATGAATGGTTCCCAATAGCTTGTGCATATTGAACTTGAAAGAATTTCAAATGGTGTGTGCGCCAGAAGCAAGTCATCCATGTTCTAGAAGTTCTTTAAATTTGCTCTGATGTTTTGCAGAAGGAAAAGGAATGAGTAGTTCTTCTTCTTGGTTTGTTGGCACATGATACTCTTATATGACCATATGCTTTCCTTTTCCTTTTTACAGTAAAGCAGGAATTCAACATGGATAATTGACTTGAGAAAATCATGGGCGATACAAAATACAACCATCTAATTAATACTAAACAGTTGTTGGACTAGTCTCTGCATGTTATTTATATGCAGCCCGTGATTCCTAATTAATATGATCAGCTGATAACATTGTTTAGAATGGTGTATGGACAAAAAAAAAAAAGAAGAAGGAAGTTGTAATAGG
Source organism: Cocos nucifera (assembly GCA_006176705.1). Lineage (NCBI taxonomy): Eukaryota > Viridiplantae > Streptophyta > Magnoliopsida > Arecales > Arecaceae > Cocos > Cocos nucifera. The sequence continues at coordinate 352,979 of QRFJ01000017.1, forward strand.
TTATGAGAAATACACTTTAAGTGACAAGCAAAAGCATTGTGACCTTATATTATTCCCCCTTTAACTCCTTTTACAAACTAAATCTTTGGTGCCACAGGGTGACCTATTCAAAGATGTCAGAAGAGCTATGCAATCTGCTTGTGTCCACTCCTGGTGAGAGTTCCACTCCATCGGTTCATATGAGCTGCTTCAAGACAATGCTCGGTGCTCCTATTCCAGAAGACCTACGGTCTAGCCATCTGCAGAATGCTCTTTCAGTTTTTACCTACTTGCTCTCAGAGTCCGAGTAAGTGAAAATTTTTCCAAATGTTTTCTAAAGTATTTCATATTGTTGTTTTTGTAATATCGGAAATGTAGATCTGGGGATGCGCACCATTGCTGTATTTTTTCATCCTTTTTTTCAGTTCAATGATATCTTATTGTCCTGACCCTTGTGTGTTTATATCATGGTTCTCCACGGGCTTATTAAAAGTGAATGATCTATTAAAGTCCTGGTATTGAGATGCATAACTTGAGGTTGGTTAACCTCCAACGCATAATGTCGTAAAAACCTGCGTTTACCTTTTATCGATTTAATGTTATGGTAATTTATAATCTGCCTTGGGTTTGCTCGATTGTTTGAGGTCAAGCTGAATGCTTTTTGGTAGTCTTCGGTTGTACTGGACATTGATGTGAGCTTCATTTTTCCCATGAAGCATATTGTGGGATTTTTAGGCTTCTACATTTTCAAATCAAGATTTATCGTCCTGGTATCATTTTATTACGGTATCAGGACATAGCTTGATATGATACGAGATAGTATATTAAGCATAGATATAGCATGAATATCGATACAAGAGCGGTATGGTGTGGTATATGATATGGATGGTACAATAAATCATATTTGAAAAATTTTAAAGTATATAATTTTTTTACTGGTATTTTTTTAAAAATATCTTCACTAGGACCTACCAGTTTCATTATAGAAGAGTCTAGCTTCTTCTGTCTTGCTTTAATCATTATTCTTCTCTATCCTTATTTTACATCATTATTATTGGACTTCCATGCCTTGTCTGAATGCATTCTTGATCTTTATTTATGTTGAAAATTCAGAGCCATGTGTTGTTTTGAATTCTCTATTAGCGATTTTAAATTTCTATTTTGGGCAGTTCTGGTAAGAGAGAGGCTTGCCAAGAGCCTTGAAGATTTCGCCTGCACAAACATAACCTTGTTGTATGATATTAAGAGTTTTTTCATGTAATTAAATTACATACTATTCATAAAGCTTTGTCGTTAGATTAAATAAACAAATTGATGAACGATCTCTCTAATCAATTGTGACTTATTCAGTTCAAGCAAGTTCCCAAAATGATGAAAGTTTGAACTGGCAATGACAGATTTATATGCAAGTTGAGTAGAATTATGAGATATTATAGGTGAGGGTAGGAATATGAAGGTAAAATGATGATTAGAGGATTTATCTTTTTTCTAAGAAAAATTATTAAAGATCTTTCAACTTAGAGCTAGTTTCATTTATTGTCTCTAGAGTTTAAAAGTTTCAAAATGATCCTTCAAATTAGTTAGGTGGTTCAATGTAGTTCTGCCATCCATCTTTAGTTATCTGGATTTATAGGATTTTATGTAATGATCATATGAGATTTTTAGTATTGAAATATCCTTGGGAGGATTGGTTTAAATAGAGAGGAGGAATGGAAATGAGGGATGAGGATAATGGACGGGTTTAAAGATGAGGAGGTGGTGTTGGAAGAGGAGAAGGTGGAGAAAATGGATGGGGCTTACGATTATGTTAGATGAATAAGAGAGATGAGGATGGTTGTAGGGTTTAGAGAAGAGAAGGAAAGGTATTAGAAAAGGAGGAGGTGGTGAGAGTATGGCTTGAGATCATGTTAGATTGAGTGGAAGGATGAGGACAGCTATGGGATTTAGACAAGAGGATAAGGCATTGGAAGAGGAGTTAGCGGGAGTAGGTGGGGCTTGGATAGGCTTAGGACTAAAGTTAAATAGAGAGGGATAAGGATGGTAGCAAGACTTTGAGAGGAGGATGTGTTGGAAGAGAAGGGGATGATATGATTGGGTAGGACTCAAGACTAAGTTAGATAGAAATAAGGGATGAGGATGCCGACAGAGTTTAGAGAGGAGAAGAATGTTTTCGAAAAGGAGGATATGATAGGAGTGGATAGGGTACAAAGTAAAATTGGTATCAAGTTGAAGGGTGTTTAAATAACTTTTCTTTTTAAATGAGTTCTAAAGCTTGGATGGAAAAAATATTTTCGATTGCAATATCCTGCGATATATTGAAATTATCATTTATCATTATATCAAAAAATCATGGTTTAACTTTTAATTTCTTAAATTTAACCTTTGAATTTATTTGACATAGAATAATAGTTATTGTAAGAGCCAATTATCAACTATATATGTGTATATGAAAAAACTTTTTAATGTTAATTTCTTGAACTTAATCTAGATTGGATTTATTTGGTATAAAATATTGACTAGTGTAAGTAAGTCTTTAAATTGCTTGGAACAAAGGTATCCTACTTTTTCCAAGGAACGAGATATCCCACCATCTTGCCTTATTCCAAGGATCAAGTGTCCAATGGATAGCATCCATCTCTCTCCTCTTCTTCTTTCATGTACCCTTTATTTATTTATCTTTCTTTTTCTCTCATTTTTTATTTTTTTTATTTTTTTTGATATAAACGGACGATCATACCATCTTAAGATGAGTACAGTCCAAGAAATCAGAATATAAAATATCCTGCATGGCCCATGGATTATAGTCACCTTGACACCAGGTCAAGGTGATTGATATGCTTGGCAACAAAGGATGTAATCTAGTTTACGGTGCTGTTCGTCTCCTGAAAGATGTGCTGTATAGATGTCATTCTAGATGTCGTAGTGGAATGACGAAGGAATCTCTAGATGTCATGGAGCAACAGATAAACTTTTAGATGTTTCACCTCATCTCGGATTAGCCAATGGCGATGGCTGAGTCCCTCTCAATGAAGATCCTCTCCGTCTGTGGCTCCTGCCTTGTATAGATGATGTCCGTTCAAGTGACACGGAGCTATGCTTTGAGAGCGGATGGCTCAAAAGATGTGAGCCCTCTATAGCCAGCATCCTAACATTTGAGCTCTGGCCCACACTATCTCTACCATCTTTGATGCTATCATTGAAGTTGATCTTAACAAACTTTGAGGAAAGGAACTCTCAGAAAATCAAAAGAATCCTGTGGATTGCTGTAGGTGCAGCGAGAAAGTCCCAAAAACTCGAGATGACAAGGGACCGGCTAGCAGTGTCAAAATGGCTAGCCAAACAATAGGCTTTCTCTAACACTCGATGCATGGGTACAATCTCGGCTTCGAAGATCAGGCTGTCTTGGACAACCAAATCTGATAGGATGATGTATGCCATTCTACCATCCAGGATGGATTCTCGATCATACTTCGATGGATCATATTCAGAAAGGAAGAAAGTCAGGAGCCACTATTTGCCCTCCAAGACTAACCATTCATAATCCTTCAAATCAATCGAACAATGAAGTAGGATATGTTCCATTGACTTATTCTCCAACCCGTAGATCGGCCAAGCAGCTGGAAGTTCCATGCTTATGTTCCTGAAAAGTATAGTCATCTTTTTATCTTTTTTTTTTTCTTTTATTTTCTTCTTCTCTCTTTTCTTCCTTTTTTTTTTTTTTACTTTCCTCTTTCTTTTTCTTATTTCTCCCTTTATTTTTTTTTCTTTTCTTCTTTTGTCTTTCTTTTTTTTCCCTTCTTATCTTCCTTTCTTTGATTTCTTCTCTTTTCCTTTTTTTTTTGCTTCTTTTTCCATAAGGATGGGTTTCAAAATCCTATTCTATCCTTGTTTCCATTTTCCATGGAAATAGTATGGGATGTTAGGACACCTCCTATCGGGATTTAAAATCATAATCGCAAGGGCCATGGTTATCAACTATATGTTTGTGAATGTGTGCGTGTGTATGTATGCGTGTGTGAGTACATGTATACTCCTATTATAATAAGAAGTCCTCCTCTCCACCCTAATTTTAACTCTAGTTTTATTATTTTCCAACTAGTATCTCATAAAGGTGGTCTTTGGTTAGAACATAAGATCTGCAATGTGTGTATTATTATAACAGAAAGCTCCTATTTCAACTCTGCTCTAGTTCCAATATTAATCTTTTATCATTTTCAACTTATATCTCATAAAGGTAGTTTTTGATTGGAGAGCAAGACTTGGAATAGGCTTGATGCTGAAACACAATTTGCAAAATGGGCATAGACTTGGAATAGCTTATACCTACTTAAGCCATCTTATAGATACTTTTTAGATATAAGCTATTCCATGTCCATCTTTGAATTGCTATTTCAGAAAAAAAAAACTAGTAGTTTATTCTAATTATTAGCTTCTTTTAAAAAATTTGACAACCACCAGCACCGTTTTCCTTGTTCCTATTTTAACTTATCTCTGCATAATTTCTAATTTCTCAACACCACTTTCTTATTATTTTCTAATTTATTTCTTTCAAGGCATCTTATATCATAACACTTTGCTCTTTATAATTGGTATATAAACAAAGTAAAGATCACTTGCTAGATCACCATCGTTCACCGGTTCAATGTGGAAGTTGATGATTGACTGAGCGGCTGGCAAGACCATATTGACACCCTTGACTTCATTTGCACCGCACCACTCCCAACTCCCGCGATAACCCAATAGATTTAGCGATAATTTGGCTACTCAGAACATATTCATCATCTCTCGGTTCAACGCTCATCTTATTGAGCACAACAGTGATGACAGGCCGCATCAACCATGAAAAAAATACATAGCGACATACTGAGATTTAGTATAAAATAATAATTATTATTTCCATGGCATTACGTCCAATCTGATAGGAACAGAGTGATGGTAAATGTCTAGCATTCCGATGGCCATTATTTGCAGAACTGAAAGTGGGCTTTAATCGGCCCGAGGTCTATCAGATTAGGCCAATTTTTGGTCGGACTTTGGGTTTGGTTCGAAACTATTTAGATAGGATTCAGACCTTTCTTTGGCCTAGTCTGAGCCCGGATCCAATTAAAACCCACCCAGCATCCATGCACCCATGGACCACCCCTCCCCTCCGCACCAGCCCTCATCAACTCCTCCTCCACCCTCCTCCGAGTCCCGACTTCCTATGAAACACCCTCCCTTCTTGCTTTCTTCTGACCTCGGCCCTCGCAAACCCCCCTCTACCCTCTCCCGACCCCTTGCGAAACACCCTTCTTCTCGCCCTCCCTTGACCCCCGCGAAGCACCCCCACGGCCTGTCTCACCAATGCGCCCCTTTGTGGCTCCCATGGCACCCTATGGGCCCGTCGATCTCTGGCACCCCTCGGCTTGTCACACTTTCCACTCCCCTGCGGCTCCCCGGCACCCCCACAGCCCGTCATACCCCCACGCCTCCCTGTGGCTCCTCCAACACCCATCTACAACTCCACCCATCACCCTGCCTTCTCCCCCCATAATGTTGCACCCCGCGGTGAGAAGGGGAGGTGTTGTTCGCCACCGTCAAGGCATCCTTCCTTGTCGACAAGAAGGGCCGGCCCAATTGAGCTTTAGGCCGGGCTCAGATCTGAGTTTTTTAGAAAATTTTGGATCTAAGCTCAGTCCAAAGTAAGAAAAAAATTTAGATCGAGCTCGAGTAGGAGTAAAATCCGATCCGATCTGACTTTCAGTCCTAGTTATTTGAGAACATGAATCATTTAGAGATGTATAGGGATGGATCGGATCAGTTTGAAGTTAAATTTAAAATTGAATTAGATTACATTAATTTTTAAAAATTTAAATTTAAATTTAAAATTAAAATTGATCATCTATAAAAATTATTTAAAATTAAATTCAACTTTGACTTATGGAATTGGCATTCTATTATATACACGCACACACACTAGTTTATAGCCCTATCATGGGATGTAATTTTTTTTAAAAAAATATTTTATTTTATTTACCAATTATATTATATCTATATTATATATATTTTAAAATAATAATTTTTTAATAGTGTAAATTATAAGTTAACCGATAAATCTTGTAAAAATTCGATGATCCTAATTCTATGAAACTCCATCCTAAATCCATTATTTTTTACTATTTTTTATCTTTAATCATTTTTAAATTTTTTCATCTTTCTTTCTCTTTCTCTTTCAATTCTCTTCTCCCACACTTCCAATTCTTCTAATGGCAGCACTGGTAGACCATCATTGTTACTAATGATGGTAGTATCTTTGAGCTCAATATTTATGTACACTCTTAAGATAACTTAAGTATTTTTCTATACTTAGTATCATCATGAACTCAATTAGTGGATTGTTCTAGCAGTTTCTTTTGTTTAAATTAATTTATTTAATAAATATTTTATGTCTGAAGTTCTTTTGTGTGAAATAAATCAGCAAACCATTCAAAAAGTCGAGACTTTTTTTTTTTAAAAAAAATATGAATTGATAAACTATACCACTATATTCTTTTGCCTTCCAAAACCCAACTGATCCGTCTAGACTTGTTCCCTAAAAGGATTTAAAATCTGACATTCTACCTCTGAGGCTTGCACCAAACCTCATGGAATGCTAAAGCCCCTATGCGATTAGCAGAAACCTGAGGCCATTGCGCTTGCCTACAAAAGACTTCGCTACCGTTGTATCCTCTTCTCCTCCATCTCCTCTCATTCCATCCCTTTCCTCTACCCCCGCTATCGTCGTCATTGACTGCAAGCAGGGCGGCCATGAGAATTTCGCTACCCAGGGCTTCCGCCTCCATGCGCTCACTACGCTGCAGTGGGCGAGGCCAATGCACTTTAGGATCTCTTAGATCTGGACTGCTTGGGTGCGGTACTCGGAGGCTTCGAGATGGAGGTCGGCGGACGGAGGCTCTGCCAATATAAAAGCCTCTGCCGCATGCATTGTACATAACCTCCTAGGTTATCATCCACGGTCGAAAATCTCTCATCCGCTCCTGTGAGTCTTCCATGCTGTAGAGGGCTCTAGCCTGACAAAGGAGAATGCGGTGCTTTGGGTGGCTGCCGTTTCCATGTGAAGAAAAAATATTATTTTTTATCATAAAATTATTTTAGATCAGATATGAGGAAGATTTTTTTTTAAAATTTTTAAATAATCTGATCAGATTTAAGAATTCTTAGATCTAATCATGATGATCTGATTTTAAAAATAAAAAAAATTAAAATTAAATTAAATTTAGTTTAAAATATCTAATTGGATAATCTAATTATGCTGCAATAATCTATTAATTCCTGAGGTTCTATAAGGAGTCACGCACGCATCTGATCTCTACCGATATCCACTCAGACAGAATCTGAACGTCTTCTTCTCACGAATCTTTCTTTCAAAAATTAGATCTGGATCTGATCCGAAGAACCTTCAAAACTATTTCTAAAGGCAGCTCATCTGTCACACGAATATTATCGCATAGATCCTAAAACCAACTGACTCATTACTCACTAACAGTTATTGTGATGGTTAGCCAATAAGTGAACAACTCTTGTTCAATGATCTCTAATCATGGTGCATCCGAACTTGATCTCTAATTCATGAATCTCACCGTATCCGAAATATTGATCACTCCTTAGTTAAGTTAGACCCACCATTTGCATAGACTGGGTTCCTAATTGATTCTCACCGTATCCGAAAATATTGAGCTCAACTCATCCTCCAGTCCATAGCATCCAATGCCTAAATAGACATGGTTGCGTCTTCCTGGTGCAACTGAGCCATGTTTT
>QRFJ01000017.1:361455-444063 GCA_006176705.1 Cocos nucifera
TTTTGCATACATCTCATGTATCAAATCATGCATATTTTCAGATCTAAATTATCTCATAATAATCTAAAAAATTAGATTTAAATTGATCTAATCAAAATAAATTCTAATCTAGATAATTATGTAGAACTATTCTACAACTAGTCTAGACATGCATCAATCATATCTCATATGATATTCAAAATTAAATAATTTTTATTTGCTATTTTTCAGATGTTATTATAACACTTATAATATCAAAAAATAGTAAATAAAAAGATCTAAAATATGATTTAATCAGATTAAATCAAAAACATGCAAGACTATTCTATAGAACTATTCTATTCTAGAACTAGTCATGCATATCTTCTAATCTTAGATCCTAATCATTTAATTTTAATTTTTTCTGATTTCAGATCTGATCACATCTCATGTGACATCTGAAATCACTTATTTTTTGATTAAAATAAATTTAAAATCAGATCTAAATAATTTTAGAACCATGCTCTGATACCAGTTGAAGGAAAATCCTGATTTTTCGGACCAGGTTCGTTCAAATCTGATCAGATCGAGAGATATATTTCAAAATTTTTCTCTTGATCCCAATCAGATCTTGATATGTTTCAGATCTAATTTTATTATTTTAATAATAAAAATAAAATAAAGATAAATTAAATCAAATTTAATTTACCTGATTTGGGTAATCCTATTATCCCTGTTGATGATCCTGTTTGCAGCGGAAGGTTCTGGATCTAGCCACGCAAGCGCCTGGCCTCTACCGATATCCACTCGGGCTGGATCTGGAGATCCTCTTCTTCTCTATCACACCTCCAAAAATTAGATCTGGATCTGATCTGGAGGATCTTCAAAACTCTTTTGAAGATCTGCAGTCGTCCTTTGCAGCAGTGCAGCCTTCTTGCTTTTGATCGCCTTTCTTTGATCTGGAATCGCACCAACCAAGTCCAAAACTCCTTTTGGACGTGGAGAGCAAGGGGAGAAGATGGTTTGGCATGGAGGAAGGAGGGGAGAGGCAGCCTTGGGGCATGGGGAACTTTGATCTCAATTCAATTACTTCTTGTTTGAGTTGGGCGCAGGGTCTTATTTATAGACCTGACTTGTGATCCAACTCCTCTTCCTTCCCAACCAATCACAACCCTTTGTGAAATCAGATCTAAATCTGATTGGTGGGAATAGAGACCCCTGGATTCCTCCTTAGAGGGCGCCTAAGACCAGTCAAAGTTGGATTCTTAGTAGAACTCTAATTGGAATCCAAAAGAGGAGGTGGAGTCCTTGTCCAACAAGGACTCCTAGGCGCCTCCAAACTTGGGCTCACGCCACCCTTGGCGTGCGCCCTCCTCCTTGCCAGGTTCTGGCAGGGGGACAGGCCCCCACCAGCTCTCCAATAGGTGCATGACATGTGGTCAAAAGTCAAAGGGTCAATGGTCAACGTTTGACCAGTCAAAGGTAGACTTTTGACCAAAGTCAAAGAACAAGAAATGGCAGGTGACCAAAAATGGCAGGTAATGTCTTACAAATAAGACAACCTATTCTGACTTGGACAACCTCCAGTCAGACCATATGAAGGCCTCTGATTGAGCACAAACTCCTTTGGCTCAGACAGGACAACTTATTTATGATAGTAAAAGAAGAACGTTAGGTTCAATCGAGTGCTAGCACGATTTCCTTGAACCTAATTGAATCTCATTCAGATCAATTGAACTAGATCAGTTCAATTGATGATCACCAGATTCAAACCCTTGTTTGTGTGACCCAGTTAGGTTCAGTTCTGTATGGTAATGGGATATGTCATGATCTCTATCATCGACATCATCGAAACTCCTTTCGATGGATCAGAACTCTTCTGATTCGAACAGCTAGAATGATCGATCATCTAAATCATTCTAATTGCTCCCAAAATCCACCAGTGACACCTAGCAGTATATGGTGGCAACCCATCAGAGCTGAATGCGAACCTCTTGGTGCAGCTACCTGTGTGATTAAGTTCTTCTATCTTGAGCCCCGATCAGATTAGGGTTAAGGTAAACTCGTCAAACCCTAGTCTCTGTCATATGATGTAATCATTCGATTCAAGTCCAATGTGAAAATCTAAATAGAAACTCTTTCTATTATTTCACTCTACCATGGCCATGAATTTCTGGACTTGATTCTCATGATCATCATAGGGCTGCTCCTCTACCACCGAGGTAGATAGATTCCATCTTGATGCAATCCAGTTCCTACAATGAACATGTCATAGCCAACATACACCTCAGGGTTCCATATGGCTAGGAGATCGAGTAATGGTGTAGTCAAACTATAACACCCTCAAGGTGAACTGCCGATGCATCTCAGGTCAAAGAACCAGACACACTACTGCAGCATCGAGTCAGTCATTGACGAGAAGGTAGACTCCCTAATGACTACTCGAGGTGGTCACGCTCAGTGCCCTCGTTCTCTAACGAGTATCCTGTACTCTCGCTTCCGGTGTCTCCACACCGTAGACTCAAGACTCATCTACTAAAAGAAGCGATTGTACACCAACCTTCCGGATCAATCACCATCCTTGTGATGATCCTATGGTCGGGAGCAATTTATGAGTTAATAATGATTATTCATGTCTTAAATTTTCAACTCTTGAAAATATGAATTATCATTGCCATTAACTCAAAGGATGTATCACAGACACTAAATACACATATGTGATAGAAAATAACCCATTTATTGTTTTTAGTCAAAATTATAATTTTGCCCATAGAAGTGTATTACAAGTGTCAGCCAATTCTGGCTTCTAGGGCACATATATCTAACATTGACCTCTACTAGTATCCACTTAGGTAGGATCTGAACATCTTCTCCTCATGAATCTTTTCTTCAAAAATCAGATCTGGATCTGATCTGAAGAATCTTCAAACTATTTTTGAAGGCAGCTCGTCCGTCACACCAACACCATCGTGTAGATCTTGAATATTTGTCAAAAATCTTGGACCTTCTTCTCAGATTTGTGCCTAACTTTTTAGGCTTGTAGAAGAGAAGAAGAGAGAGGATAGAGAGGGCATGGGATATCAGGGATGGTAGACTTTGGGCGTAGAAAATTATTTCTTGCATTGAATGCACTTTGATGTGAGAAAGGCTTTTATATCCAACGCCTACTTAGAGTCCCTTTTGACCAAAATAACTCATTTATTTTATCATTAGAACTCTAGGACTTATTCTCCATGAAAAGCCACTAGATCTTATCTATCTTTTTTCATCAAAAATGATTCAAAAAGGTGTCGGCATGAGTAGATAAGGAAGAGTCCACTACGCCTAGGACTATTCTCTTAAGAGTTTGATCCAAATCAAACTCTATCATAACTTAGTCTAGACACCTCCAAAAATCATAAAATTTGGTACACTTAATACATATTTCATGATCTATCATATATCCAAAAATCAGATCAAAATAATTTTTTAAAATTTTTTTAGAAGTATCTGATCAGGTGACCCTCAATTCTCTCAAACAAGTCAACTTTTGATCCTAGTCCAATTTGACTATGAATGGATTTAATTTCTATAATTAATCTGACCTGGACTTATTTCAATCGGATGAAAAATAAACCTATTCAAAATATAAGAATGAGTTAAATCAAATTTGACTTAGTTGCGACGAATCAGAAAGATTTTAGAAGAAGAAAGTCATGCTCAATCATGTGCTAGCATGATTATCTTGAACCTGATTGGATCTAATCTAAATTAATCAAATCGGCTTAGCTCAATTGATGACATCCAGATCCAAATTTTTGTTTATGTGATCCAATTAGGTTCAATTTTGTATGGTAATGAGATATGTCGCGATCTCCATCATTTACATCATCGAAATATTTTTCGATGGATCAAAACTTTTTTGATTTATACTAATGAGAATGATTGATCATCAAAATCATCCTAATTGCTCTCAAAATCGACCAGTGATATCTAGCAGTATATGGTGGTAATCCATCAAAATTGAAAGTGAACCTTTCGGTATAGTTACCTATGTGATTGAATTCTTCTATCTTAAGCTCCGACAGGATTAGGATTAAGGCGAACTTGTCAAATCCAATATCCGTCATATGAATTAATCATTCGATTCGAGTTCAATGTGAAATCCTAATAGAAACTCTTTCTATCATTTTTACTTTACCATGACCATGGGCTTATGAACTCGATCTCATGATTATCATAGGGCTACTTCTCATCTATCGAGATAGATAGATCTCCTATTGGTGCAATCCAATTTCTATAATGAATATGTTATAGCCAATATACATCTCAGGATTTTGAATGGCTAAGAGACTGAGTTATGGTGTAGTCAAACTATAATACCCTCAAGGCAAACTGCCGATGCACCTCAGATCAAAAAATTAGACACACCACTGCAACATCGAGTCAGTCATCGACGAGAAGGTAGACTTTCTTATGATTACTCGAGGTGGTCATGCTCAGTGCTCTCATTTTCTAATGAGTACATATACTCTTACTCTGGTGTCTCTACACCATAGACTCAAGACACGTCTATCCTAAGAAAGCGATTGTACACCAATTTTTTGGATCGATCATTATCCTTGTGATGATCTTACGGTCGGAAGTAGTTTATGAGTTAATTATAAAAATTCATGTCTTAAATTTTTAACTCTTGAAAATATAAATTGTCATTATTATTAACTCAAATAATGTATCACAGATACTTTTAAATATATACTGTAATAAAAAAATAATCTATTTATTAATTTATAGTCAAAATTATAAAATTATTCTTAAAAGTATATTATAAGTGATAGCCAATCTGGCTTCTAGGGCATATATCTAACACCATGCTCCCTCAAGGCACTGCCTGTGTCATAGGTGACCTCCCATGCTCCCTTGAGGCCAATGCCGCCATTGCTCATGAGTCCCTCAAATCCATCGACAGCTCCATTATTGGGATTCTTGCCCATTACTGGAATTTCTCCTCCACCTCTCGTTAAAGTAGCATGGTAGGTTTGAGGTGTGTGTGTGTGTGTGTGTGTGTGTGTGTGTATATATATATATATATATATATATATATATATATATATATATATATATATGTATGTATGTATGTATGTATGTATGGGATTAGATTGAATCGATTTGAATACATGTATTTGTACATACACATATCATTTGAATTGGATTGGATTGAATCCATTTGAATTAATTTTTTTAAAAATTTAAACTTAAAAGTCAAACTAAAATTTTTTGGTTCCGAACTTTCTCAAATCAATAATATATTAAATTCAAAAGAAATTGATATGAACCGAACCAAAAGAAAACAAAAAATAGGGAGTCACGGTTCAGCCTTTTTTTTTTTTGGACGCAGCCTATGAATCAAAATTGTTCTTTCGGACCGGGCTTGGTTGGCATCATTGGCTTGGCTTAGGGATGGCAAAATCGATCTAATCCGATGGGTATGCACCCTATCCAAACTTGGTCAAACCCAAAAAATAGGATTTGACTGAGTTTGAGTAAAATCCAAAAATTGTAGTACGGGTATGTGTAGGGTATGGGTAGTACTATTTTCTGTCCAAACTCAAATCCAAACCCGACCCGAACCTATGGGTATGGATAATATTCAAACTTATATCCGAATATATATATATATATATATATATATATGATCTATCTATATATATAAATATTCAATTTATAGTTAATGTGATAATTATATTAGTTTCATCAACTATTGAATTGTATTTATATATTTTTTCTTCATTCTCATTATCTTTTAGTATCTTAAGCTTCTTTTTTACTTAATATTTATTATTTAGAATAAGATAATTAATATTTTTATATTTTTAAAATATCATAATTTTGAATTCTTTGTCTTTTTGAATAAGTCCTAATAGAGGTTAGAGGTAGTCTTATTTTATTTATAAATAATGCCCTTCCATCTTTATAAAATGATAAATATAAACTTGTTCAAAATACTAATAGTAATAATAATAATTATTTTTTCTCTTTTCTTCATTATGATTTTGCCTTCAAATAGATAATTCCAATTCATCCCATGATAGTGATTGATCTTTAATTCATCCCATAAAAATTAAGTTTAAAATAAAAAAAAAATATATCAAGTATATATCAATATAGCCAATAAAGCAATTGAATTTAATAAATAACCATTTCTATACTATATAATCTTTAATATATATTTTATAATAAAAATAATTAGTAGCTTTGTTTCTAAAGTAAAAAATTGAAAATAAAATATTCTCATTATATATTGTAGCTAAGTATATAATAAGTAACTAATATAAGACTTATAAGTATATATGTGTATTCAATATTTTTATTACATATGTGTATGATAAGTGTTACATAAACTATAGTAATTTTAATATAGTAAATTTTAATATAATAAGTGAGTAACATAAGTGTATTTCATATTATTATTATATAAGTGTTATATAAATTATAATAATTTTAATATAGTAAATTTTAATATAATAAACTAGTCGAAGATCCATGCGTTGTGTAGGATAGATAATTACGGTCTGTAATTATTAAGATTTTTTAATAATAAATATTCATCATAAATATTTTTTTAATTTTTTAATATTTTATTTATTTATTATATATGATATATTTTTTTTATTTTATAAAATAATATTTTATTTTATATTTTTCTTCCTATTTTCATACCTTCTATGCATTCATCAGTACCGCTACACCTCCTATCATCCCATCATGGCTCTTCTTCTTCCTCGATAAACGTCGATTCTGATCGCACCTTCGTTCCTTCTCTTTTTCTCATACTTTCTTTGAACCTACCGATGCCGCCCCACTCCTCTACTGTCCCACCACTGCTTCTCTTCTCTCTCGATAAATACTGATCCCGATCGTACCTCCGATGTTCCTATCGGTACCGCCGCCTCTGGCACCACCATTAAAGAAAGAGAGTCTCTTTTCTTTTCTTTTCTTTTCTTTTTTCTTTTTTTTTATTTTTTTTATAAAATACTTCTCTCTCGGCAAACATCGATCCCGATCGTACCTCCGTTCTCTCACTTCTTCTCATACCTTCTTCAAACTTTCGGAGGCTATTAAATACAGAGATTTGACTTTTATATCGATAGAATACTATGCTCTATTTATGGATAATTTATTAAATTTGATATGATCTGATTTGATAGATTAATTTAAATCTCAAAATATATTATTTTTAAAAAATAATAAAAATATTATTTTTTAAAAAATAAATTAGTATTTTTTAAAAAATTAAAAAATAATATAATAACTTTTTAAAATAATAATAAATTAGTATTTTTAAAAAAATATTATTACTATTTTATAATATTTTATTTTTAATAATAATAATTTTTTAAAAATATTTTTCATCTCTTATCCCTTTTTTATTTTTATTTTTAAAATATTATATTTTTTAATTTTTAAAATACTACTTTATTATTATTTAAAAATAATATTTAAATTATTATATAAGTATATAATAAGTATTACATAAATTATAGTAATTTTAATTATAAGTATTATTTATTTTTATAATATAAATGTATAATAAGTGTAAAGTATTCTATAATTTATAAGTGTAAAGTATTATATTAAGATAAAATACTTTTTTATATTAAATTAATAAATTATAATATATATTTTTTAGTAAAATAAATTATAATATATTAAAATATCCTAACCTAAATTTAAATCCCTAATTTTTTTCTTCTGCTCACGATTGCTACCTCCAGCCCCATGCCGTCCAGCCCCGCCGCCTCCAGCCGTGCCTCCATGCTCCTGCGGCTATGCCATCCAGCCCATCGCTACCAGTCGGATCCAGCCACTCTGCCTCCACGGTCCACACCTCCACCACCACCACCAATCGGATCTAGCCTCCAGCGGTTCGTGCCATCCGACCCCATCACGACCGTCCGCAGTCCCCTATCGCCATCCAGTCGGATCCAGCCTCCGGCGGTCCACATCGTCCGACCTCATCACGATCATCCACGATTCCCCATCGCCTTCACAATCCATGCCTCTAGTCGTGCCTCCATGCCGCACCGTCAGCCCCACTGCCACCATCCATGGTTCGCACCATCCTACCCCACCATCGCTCGGGTCCGACCGGCTCCACCACCGTCCATCCGACTGGCCCCACCATCGTTCGTCCATTCGGGCCCACCACCGCCGTCCGCCTCAGATCCAGTCCCACCACCGCTAAGAAACACGGTAATAAAAGAGGTGAAAAAACCTTAAACAAAGATGATGTTATACAATTTTTATTTTATTTTTTTTATTATTATGATTGCAACATTATACTCATAATAATTTACTTCCATTGACAGATACTTCATAAACATTACCAATTTTGCTATTCACTTATTATCCTAAATTAGTATTAAAAAATTATATTATAATTTTTAATATCTACATATCTTTAAAGCTGTATTGGTGTATAAAATGCTATAAATTTATAGAATAGTTGCTTATTTTTATTTTGTGCATAATTTTTCTGATAGTAGTTTATTAATGACATTGGAAGAAATATTTAGCTCTCATGATCCAAAAAATGGAGGTCCTTCTCAAGGATTAGAGGAAGGATCTAATCCTTTAATACTGTAAGGAACCTCTACTTTTAGTATAACTCCTACATCTACACCGAATACCGTGGGTACTTCATCTGAATCGATTTCTAAGGCAGATGCACATGACTCAATTGTAAAGTATGGAAAGCAAAGAAGTATGGTTTGGAATCACTTTACAAAAAAAAAAGTCAATGGAGTGAACAAAGTAGAATGCAATTATTGCCACAAGTTGCATGTGGGGTCTTCGAAGCATGAAACAAATCATTTACGTCAACACATGAAATCTTATCCGAAAAGAAGCACAAAGGACATAAACAAATGCTGTTAAGTATGGATATTAAAGGGGACATGGTTAATCATGCTTTTGATCAAGCAAATACAAGGAGAGACTTGGCTTCTATGATGATAGTATATGAATATCTTCTTTCGATGGTGGATCATGATCTATTCAGAAAATTTCTCAATATACTTCAACCACTTTTTAAGTGTCCATCCCGCAATACTATAAAAAGTGACATTGTTAAGATCTATGACTTTGAAAAAAATAAAATGATGAGGATCTTAGAGAACAATGGTAGTAGAGTTGCCATAACAACGAACATGTGGATAGCTTCAACCCAAAAGAAGGGATTTATGGCTGTCACAGCATATTTTATTGATAACTCGTGGACTTTACAAAGCCAACTTTTAAGGTACCAAACTCTTTAATATTTTTTTAATGTTATTTTATAATATTTTATACTTGTGTGATTGCTTTTTATTATGAATTATTAAATTTTTAATAGGTTTATCTATGTGCCTTGTCCGCAAACAAGTGATGTTCTTGTTAAGATTTTGGTTGATTATTTATTAGATTGAAATATGGATGTGAAGTTGTCAACTATTACTTTGGATAACTGTTCAACGAATGATGCTTTGATTAGTATTGTGAAAGATAAATTACAAGCTGATTACTTGTTGCAATCTGGTTCCATGTTACATATGCGTTGTTGTGCTCATATTTTGAATTTGATTGTCAAAGATAGTTTGGATATGATAAAAGATAGTCTTGAGAATATCGGGATAGTGCAGCATATTGGACAGCAACTCCTAAAAAGTTTGAAGAAACTGTTAGACAATTACGGATTCTTTTTAGTAAGAAATTATGTTTGGATTGTCCAATAAGATGGAACTCCACTTATTTGATGTTTCAAACTGCTATTCAATATAAGGATGTTTTTGCTTGATTGAGACAATGTGAATCTCAATATAAGTATTCACCAAGTGAGAGTGATTGAGAGTTTGCTCGAAAAGTTTGTGAAAAATTGAAGCTTTTTTACATTATTACTAAGTTATTTTCAGGGACAAACTATCCCATTGCTAACTTGTATTTTAGAAAAATATGTCAAATTAAGTTGGCTTTAGGAGAATGGTTGTTTGAGGATGAAGTTATTAATGAAATGGCAATGAAGCTATTAGACAAATATGATAAAAATTAGGATATTGTGCATGAGATAATGGGTGTTACTTCAATTTTAGACCCAAGATATAAGATGAGTTTGGTTGAGTTTTACTTTGAACAAGTCTTTGGGAAGGAAGAAGCTCCCAAGCATGTTAGTAAAATTCAGGCATTATTAAATGATTTATTGAAGAGCTACAACTCATGTAATATTTCAAATGCAGAAAATGTTAAAGATAGTGAGGGATAATCAACCATCAAGTTAAAGCTTGATTATGATGATAGTGCTTTACTTTCTTTTATTCAAAGTAAAAAGAAAGCTAAAGTAATAGTTATGACTGAGTTGGACCATTATTTGGAGGATGATGTGTTGTCTTGGTCTGATGATTTTGATATTTTGGTATGGTGGAAGCAAAATAGACTAAAGTATCATACATTGCAAACTATTGCTAGAGATGTACTTGCTATTCCTGTATCCACAGTTGCTTCTGAATCTACTTTTAGTATAAGTGGTAGACTTATGAGTCCTCATTGAAACCGACTCCATGCAAAAACAATTGAGACATTAATGTGTGCTCAAAATTGGTTATTGGCTTTTAAAAAAAAAGATAAATTAAATTTAATATTATCTATATATTTATGTACTTTTCACTATATTAATGTTCTTATCTTATTTTAAACTATTAATAGATGGATCGTTAGCTACAAATGGTTATGATGATAATGATGATTATTTGTATTATTCAGATAATAATATTTTTACTTTATAATTATTTTTTTAATTTTATTATATATATTTACTTAATTATATATTTATTTTTTTTGATTATTTATTGTAGGATCTACTATTTATCTTGAATGACTTATGGAGTTGCAGTTGTCACTTCGTAGAATTATTTAGAAGTTTCATATTCAAGTTGATTACTTTTTTAGCCCAATACTAAATTTTTATGAATAAAAATAATAAATTTAATAGTTATATTTTATATTAAATTATAATTTTATTTTTAAGTTTGATATTTATAAATTTAGATTTATAAATTATGTTCTAAATTGATGATTTTATTTTGATTGATAATATACATAAGCTAATTTTGATTGTTTATTTTTTTGAATATAAAATAGATATAAGATGGATATAAAAAAATGAGTAACCATGAATATTCTCTAATCTATTAGGTATGAAGATGAATATCACTTTTCTTACTTGATCGAATATTAAATAAAATTTAAATATAAAATATTAAATTAAAATTTAAAAATAAATAATTTAATATTTAATTTAAATTCTATCCATTACCATCCCTGGCTGCATGATTACGACAGACGCATGGTCTAGCCCCTCTCACTCTCATTTTATTAGACACCCGGTGGCACACATTCTAAAACCCTGGAGCAAACCCTTTCCCGACGAGACGACGCCTCTGAAGTCTCGTCCCTCTTCCTCCATGGCCACCAAGAAGCGCAAGGTCGACCAAGAGGACGACCTCCTCTCCGCCCCCAACCACGACGTCGACCCCCAGTCGCTCGACTCCTCCGCCTCCGCCGCCGCCGGTGCGCTGGCGGCACCGCCTCCGGACGCGGTGGAGGACGACGAGGCCGACGAAGAGGAGGAGGACATCGGAAGGCTCCTGGAGCCCCTCTCGAAGGAGCAGCTGATCTCACTCCTCCGCTCCGCCGCCGCCTCGGACTCGGCCATCCTCGCCGAGATCCACCAACTCGCCGATCTGGACCCTGCCCACCGGAAGCTCTTCGTCCACGGCCTGGGGTGGGACACCACCTCCGATGGCCTCCGCGCTGCTTTTACCCGCTATGGTGAGATCGAGGACTGCCGCGTCGTCGTCGACAAGGCCACCGGCCGCTCCAAGGGATACGGCTTCCTCCTCTTCTGCCACCGCCGCTCCGCCCGCCGCGCCCTCCTTCAACCCCAGAAGCTCATAGACAACCGCATGACCGCCTGCCAGCTCGCCTCTACTGGTCCCCCCGGCGCCAGCTCCCACCCCCCGCCGTCCCATCACCACACCGCCTCCTCCAACCCTAACCCTAACCTTAACCCTAGCGTGGCCCTCCAGGACAACCTCCCGAGGAAGATCTACGTTGGGAACGTCCACTCCAACATCGACGGCGCCCGCCTCCATGCCTTCTTCTCCAAGTACGGGGAGATCGAGGAGGGCCCTATTGGCTTCGATCGCCAGACGGGGAAGCCCAAGGGATTCGCCCTCTTCGTCTATAGAACGGTGGAGGGCGCTTGGAGGGCCCTGGAGGAGCCCAACAAGAACTTCGAGGGCCACCTGCTCTACTGCCAGAAGGCCACCGATAGCAAGACTAAGACAGCAGCCGGGGCGGCGGTGGTGGCCCCCCCGTCCAATGCCGCCACCGCTCCGAACGTGCCATCGAGCATGAGTGGTTTCAATGCGTCTGGATTTGGTGGCACCACGCCAGATATGGGTTTGGCGCAGCAAGCTGCGCTTTTGGGGCAAGGGCTTCTGGGTGTGGGAGGGACACAAGCCTTTGGACAAGGGGTGCCGCCAAATGCTGCAGCGCTCGCAATGCTGGCAGCAGCAGGGCAGAATCCTGGATCTTTCGCTATCAATCCTGCCGTGCTTGCATCACTGAACCCTGCTTTGGCGGCAGCATTGGGTGCCGGAGGCCAGCAGGCTGTGCCTCCTTCTGCAGCCCCTCAGACAGCACCAGCACAGAGTTATGGAACGGGGAACATGGGGTACCAGAATGCTGGGTTTCAGGGGCCTCCAGGGTTTCAAGGGCCGCCAGGGTTTCAGGGTCCTCCGGGATTTCAAGCCAATCAACCAGTGTCTCAACAGGGTGTTGGTGGAAGTGGCGGTTCTTATCAGACGGGCCCTGTTGGACAGGGCCCGCTGCAAAGGCCATCAGTCGGGCACATGGGTGGATATGCACCGCATTAAGGTATGCAATCTTTGCAACTGTTTTTATACTGCTGAAAAGCTTTCTATATGTTTTTTTTGGTTATTTAGAAATGACCGTGATCTTTCCGCATTTGATTTTTGTCTTCTGTTGTCAGTTTTTCTTGCTAATTGGAGTCTCCTCTGTTTTTAGTTCGATATCAAGATCGCGATTATTCATGTGGTTTAAAGATCGGATGGCTTTTGAATCTGTGTTCGCGCTCGGGGTGTTGGAAAAGCCTTGTGATGCAGCAATTATTCAGAAAAGGAACTGCATTTTCGTTTAGTTTTGTCGTCTTTTATTAATGTATGGATTTTGAGTTTAACCTTTTAGTTGTGTTTTTTCTCCCTTCTCTGTAACTGACTCTGCTGGTTATCTGCAACCGATGATGCTGTCTTTGCTAATAGCTCTTTCTTTCATTGATGTCGTTTTGGATTTTTTGGTCTTCTGCAGATGGTTTTCATGAGAGCTTAATGGTTCATACCGTTTCTGTGATGTGGTGATAATACAATAATGCAATTGTTTTTGAAAGGTGTTACATTTCCAAAGTTATCATTACCAGGATATCCATCCATTGGCTATGATCATTGTGGCCATGAGAAAACCTTACCCATCTATTGGCTATGATCATTGTGGGCATGAGAAAACCTTGCTTTCTCCTAAAGCAGGGCTATCCGAGTACCTCTTAGTTGTATGTAAATGTGGTTACAACCCCTCTGTTTTTTCAACAATATAAGATGCATTCAGTATGGTTCTTTGGTTGTCCAGGCTATGACTTTAGTTTTTCTGAAGAACCTGTTAATCAATCTCTGCTTTAGCCTTTAATTGTACTCACGATATTGTCCACTTGTTTCTCATGTGGTGGTCTTTCACTTTGGCAACAATTAATAGGTTCAACTGTGCAGCATGGCATACATTTCATCGTTTGATCTCTGAAATTGTACATTGATAGATGAGGTTCCATCAACAATATGTCATCATGTAGACATACTCTCGCTGCATCACTTTTGCTGTAAGTTAAGCCTCCTGCACTTTGCTACTTCTTTATGCGTATTATATTTTAAGTGTTCATTTATCGTCAGTAATCCTCTTCACAGAAACGTGTTCATAGCATGCCATCATCAGATCATATGTAATACATGTTAAGAAGAATGAGTCAAATAAATATAATAGAATCATGAATAAGCAAGTCAAGTTTATTAGTGCTATTCTCATGCACATGGATGCTAATGTCTTAGATCTGCTTTCTTGACATGCTTATGTTATGTTGATCATACATAAATTGTTAATGATATTTGATATATTAATTTTCAAGATGAACTTGGGTGATTATATATTATTAGTGTTAGTCTAAGGTCTTAGAGGGCTGACCGTTTCATCTCAAGTGGATCAGCCAGGTGAAAAGGAAGTCCTCTATCAGTTTCAGAACAAAAGCCTGTAATCATATGGTTTTGCTTTTTTTTTTTTAAAAAAAAAAAAATCAAGGATGTTGTCTAGAAACCTGTTCGTAACTCAGGATATCACCCCTTATGTTTGCCTTGCTGTCCTAGTGCATTTTAAGATTCTCTTTACAGAAATCGGGCTACTCCTTTCATGGAGCTACGAACCATTTCGGTAATCCTCTTGTTTTGAAAATGAGCAATCCCTTTTGTCTAGAAGAAAATTTCTCTCCATTCAATTGTCTATAGGTCAGCCATTATTATGTGAAAAATTGTTTAGTATCTTAATTCTGCATACATGCCACATCAGTGCTAATAGAGGCAATGTAGAATGACTGTTTTTGTGTCTTGTGTGGAGAAAACCATGTCATTGTTCCTATTCCAAATGCGTTGTTACTTTGCATATTACTAGTTCTATGATTTATTGCCACTTCTGTCATGTCGTCTTGGCACTCCCTTCTATTTTGCCACATTTTCAAAGCATTGAATATTATATGATTGTCTTAGACTCCCGCAACTCCACTATCCTAGAATGTGGTCTCTTGGGGGTCTCTAATTTTCATGATCCCCCCACTCTGGGGTAGGAGTTGGGGGGTTAGAGTTGGTGGTTCATGTTAGGGGCATCCTATGGGACCAAGCCCAAGGATGTAGATGAACCAAATTGTGTACGTAAGTCTTGCAACAGTAACTTCTGGCTGTCGATTGGTGCTCTATCTATTTTTTGTATGATATGGAGTTTGTGTTTATTCATACAGTTTATCTTGATATTGAGATTGTGTTTATTCGTGGGTTATAAAGATTAGATAGATTTAGAATTGTATTGGAACACGGGGTATTGAGAAAATATTCCAATTTGATAACTATGTAGAAATAGAACTTTTTCTTAGGTTTTATTCTCTTTTATAGCTGCATGGATTTTAAGATTTATCTTTAGTTGTTTTCTTCCTTTCTTTTAAACTATCATTGCCATTTCCCTGTAATGGACAAAGCTATCATTGCTTGGATTTTTTGGACTTGTGGTAATGATTTTCAATGAGCTTAATGAATAGATCACAATTGTGATGCCAAACCTCCTAGTCCTAGGATGCATGTGACATCACATGGATCACGAGTCTTGGTTGCATAGATTGTGGGTCCTAGTCGCACAGGTCTATATGCATGGTTCTCGGGACATGACTAGTTTTGATGCTTACTTATTTCCTATCTCAATTAGAAAAATTTGATGTTAGTTTTGACTTTTGTGAACTTTTGATTTTATAATGAAAGTTAGTAATTACGGTTTTTTGAGTTAGACTAGAACTTGGAATCCTACATCGGAAGGTTGCAGGAAAGAGTCCTCTTGTACTACTTTTAAATGCCTTCATTGGGGCTTGTATATCCATGCTAGAGATTTTTGTGAGTTTTTGATTAGTGAGAATTCTCTTATGTGAATTGATTTTGCCTTTTCTCTCCTCTCTTTTGGTGGATTCCAAGGGTTTGTGAGTGAGCATGTTAGAGTTGTATCCTTAGAGTGGCCTGCCAAGGTGTTGTTTTCGGTCTTGGGAGAGAGGAGTCCACCTTTGCTCCTCTTCCAACTACCATCCACCCTTATGTCCACGTGCCTTTGTTGGGTTTCTACCTTGTCACATACTAACATATCCTTCTTTGATTTTTCAACCCAAGTTCAATACCTCCCTAGCATCAGTTGGTATTAGAGTATAGTTCCAATATGCCGCTCCACAACCGCAATGTTGAAGAGTATGTTGAACGCCGTAGTACATCAAATTAAATGAATTGTGCAGCCAACTTGAACAAATTTGACATGAAAATCAGCGACTTTGTTAATGGCAAGAGCAACATGAATGCCAACATCTCTAGGGTTCCAATCACTATTGTGACAGAGAGCACTTTGATGATGAAAGCATGTGTTCCAATGAAGAAGTGAAAGATTTTAATCCATTCTACAACAGAAAAGCATCTTCATTGCATGAAGAAGATACCTGGCACCAACATGAACAAAGATCACATTGCAACCATTGCGACTTTGTTATCAAAATTGACATCCCCGAGCTTAATGAGTTTGTTGATTTGCTCTACATTGTTGAATAAGTCTTCGAGCTTAATGAAGTTTTTGACAATGGATGTGTAAAGTTAGTCGCAATCAATCATAAGAAGTATGGGTCAATTAGGTGGAAAAACTTGAAGCAATGATATGAGCATGAAGGATGTGGCAATATTTGAATGTGGGATAAGATGCATTGTGATTTCAAACATAAGTTCCTCCCTGAAGATTATAGCCAAAATAAATTCTTTAAGCTTCACAATCTTTGCAATGCGACATGATCATAGAAGAATGCATAATGGAATTCAAGCAACTCCTCGTGATGTGATATTAAGGAGCCAAAGAGCAAATTATAGCACGATATCTTAGAGAATCGAAACCCGAAATTGACCAAGTCATGCAATTTCAACCTTATCGAACGTTGAATGACATGATACGATTGGCAACAAAGGTCGAAAAGTAGCATCTAAGAATAAGTAATTCGTACTTTCCAAGATATAGAGAAGAGCATCGAATCAGGGGAGTTCCCTGTCAAAGACATCGGCACTTTTTAGAGCCAGCTCTCTCCCAACTATCTCAAAAGGACAAGGGCATCTTCAACAACCCCAATTGTTTTGACACAGTTGCATCCAATCATCATAACTATTTCAAGTGCCAAGGGTTTCAAATTTGTGTTATTTTATTTCATAATTTTTTGAAAAATTTTGAGTTTTGTGGGGGATTGTTGGAGAGAATCCAAAAAGGAAAACTCAAAATTTTTCTAAAATTCTCCTGCACGCATTTTAATTTTAATTTTATAATTTTATCATTTTAATATTTTAATCTTTTTATTATCATGATGTTAATTTTTTACCATTGGGCTCCTAATTATCAACGGTCATATGTATTTAATCTTGTTTTTATTTTCTGACCATTGGACTTCTTATTCAAGGTCTTAATGGATCAATAAAAGCCTAAATGATCACAAATGGTCATGTTGGTTGGCTATAAAAAGGCCTTCTTGGGATCTAATCTAGCAAGCCATCGAAGAGCCTTCCAATTTTCTTTTCTTTCTCCAACATTTTTCTTTCATCAATTAAAATATTTCTTCTTCTCTTCATCTTCCTGGATGCTGAAAGGGTCTTCATCAACCTCCTCCATGACAGTGCCTTGCATGCTTCCTATTTGATCATTTTTTTTATTCTTGATTTTTTGTAAGTTATTTATAATTTTTTAAATCAAAATTCTTATTAATTTTCTTAAATCACTTCTAGATTCTGAGTATTGTTCCAATAATCTAAGACATATTTCTATCCCTCATGCATGGAAATACCTGGAAATACCATCCCAAGATAACGACTAGTGTCCGTCTACGAGCACGGCCGTGGAAAGGATGACAGAGCTTTGACCTCGCAAATGGAAGAACAAAAAATTGATGAAGGAAAGCTTGAAAGGATAAGAGGAAGGCTATTAGGAGAGGAGTGAGCGAGAGAGGAAGGTTATTATGACACTATTTCAATCGAAAGTTTGTCTTTTTGGTGGAAGAAGAATCGTGCGCAAAAGAAGAGAGAAGATCAATCAATTAAACGGGATGAGGAAGGTTCGAGTGAGGAAGAGCTAGCGCATGCCAGTCAAGGTAAATCCTTGGTGGTCCGTTGCAGTCTGAATACGACAATGGCAGTTAAGGTATTGAATTGGATCTTAGCAAAGTCAATGCCATCATTAGCTGGGCCATACCCAAGAAGCTGCATGGGGTGATAAGTTTTCATGGTGTAGCTTATTTTTATTAGTTATTCATCAAGAACTTTAGTTTTATTGTTGTGCCAATGGTTGAATACATGAAGGGAGATCAATTTCGTTGGATTGATAGAGCACAATGGAGCTTCGAAGAATTGAAGAAGAGGATTACTGAAGCTTCAGTGTTAGCATTTCCAAAATTTGACAGTCATTGAAGTTGATTATGATGCTTCGATTATTGCTATTGGTGCTGTCCTCAGCCAAGAAGGCAGCTCTATTACTTTCTTCAGTGAGAAGTTGAATGGTGCCAAGTTCAAGCACTCAACATATGCAAGAAATTCTATGCTATTGTATGTGCTTTGGATCATTGGAGTCGTTATCTACTGCACAAGGAGTTTTTTCTTTATTGCCACCATGAGACACTCGAGCATCTAAATTTCCAACATAAACTTAGACACGACGTGCCATTTGGAGTGAGTTCCTTCAACCTTTTCCTTTCCTTCTCAAGAATAAATTAGGTACCCAAAATCAAGTAATGGATGCTTTGAGTCGATGACATGCACTCTTTTCCACTATGCAGCTAGAAGTTGTCGGATTTGAAGTTGTTAAAAAATTGTACGATAAAGGTCCAGATTTTGGGAAGGTTTGGAGGCTTATGCTGAAGGTTCATATCAGCAATTTCATCATCAAAAGGAATTTCTTTTAAAGGGTAAACAGCTATGCATACCTCAATATTCGTTTCGACAGGCTATTATCTTTGAAGCCTATAATGGTGGACTTGTTGGACACTTTGGACGAGATAAGATGGTGGCCCTTGTCAAGAAAAGTCTCTATTGGCTAATGATGGAAAATGATGTAATGCGTCATATTGAAAGGTGTCGAGTTTGCCACATTGCTAAAAAAGGAGAACAAAACATTGGACTCTACTTGCCACCGTAGGTTGTGTGCATGGGCTTTGTTATTGGCATGCCTAGGACTCTATGTAATAAGGATTTAGTCATGGTGGTTGTTGATTGATTCTCCAAGATGGCTCACTTTGTGCCTTGCAAGAAGATGCATGACATCTCTCACAGAAGACACATGACGCATGGCTCACTTTGTACAATTGTCTTTCTCCTCCCTTCCTATTTGGAGTAGGTGTTGATCCAAAAGTCGAGATAACATGAAGGTTCATCATTTCTTTCGAGGCATAGAATCCTTCTTAATCTTTTAAGGGCCTATTTGGGAAGTCCCATGCGGGGGCGGGGGGCGGGGTGTTTGGGAGAGCAAGGGGGGGAGTGAGAAAGAGAGAGGTCATGGATTGTAGGGCCCAATCTCCATCATATCAAAAAAAGGCCTCTTAAGTGTTTGCTTGGATTAGGTCCGCGACCCCAATGATTTCACTCCCCCTTCTTTTGCTCTCTTCCTTCCTCCACCCGGTTGCACACTCTCACCTATGTTGCTAGATCTAATAGAATTTTGCCAAGCAAGCTTAAGTGATAGTTTTATACTATTTGGTTTTCTGCTAATTTTCTTTCTTTCCCACATACACAAATCATTGCATCCTTTAGTCTCATTGTTCTACATCCAATCAACATAAATGCACTTTTACCTTTGGTTTCTGATTCGACAACAGTTGTTTTCTTTTCTTTTTTTTTTTTAATGCTTTATTTATGGCTGTATTTCCTTTAGCCTAGGATTCTTTTTTATCTTTGTTACACCTTTTCATTTATATTTTCTATGCATAATTATCTGTTGAAATATTATATTTTCTGAATGGACAATTACTATTGCTTAGTTATTGCTTGTTTGATTAATATTTAACTGTAAGCACTTTAATTGTTGGGTTGATCTTACTGTCAATATGGAACTGTGTATTGTCAAATATTTAGTTGATGTCCAATTAATTACAGTACTTGGGTGACTATCTATGCCCTAAATTTGCCATCCTGCTGGAACTCACCTGAGATTACTGAGTTGGATTGGTTTGGGGTGACTTTCAGGTTAATTAAAATTGACCCAAGTTGGTTTAGGTTTACCATGCATACCCTTTGAGCCATTAGGGGTGGGTTGGGGGAATTGGCTTACAGTAGACTGGGGATTTGTTCAGGCCACAATAATTCAAAATATGAAATGTAAGTCGTGAATTAGAATTAAAACTAAGTCAAAGATCGCAGAAGCATGTGCTCTCGGTTGGCCTTTCTTCCCCCCTTGAGTTCAAATTGCTAACCTTACCTCCCTTGATTCTCCATCTTGTTATATGATTATCCACCCTCCTCTCTCTTTCTGCCTCTCAAACCCATGTTTATGAACCCTCGCTACTCTAGGCCTCTCTCATGTTCTTGCTGAAGTGTACCCTAGATTTTTTTGCTGTCTCCCCTGGGACACTTGTTGGCTTCTACTATTGAAGTCTTCTTGAATAAGGTTGGTAAAAAGAGCTACTTTTGCCACCAAAAGAATAGTATCTTTTCTTCGATGATCAAGGTTATCTGTCTCATTTTTTGGTGCTAGGTTTCACATATAGATGCTCCCATATTTGGAAGCAGGTTGAACATGGAAGAGGTGCTCCCACAGGGATCCTAAGAAAAAAGGGATCAGTCGAGCCTAGTTGTATCCACATGGAAGCTAACAACCATGTGTTAAGTTATTTTCAGTTCTTGAGAGCATTATCTAGAATATCATGAGCACAGAAAAGGTGAGAGATGGTTCAAGGACTAGGGCCAGCTATCACCTTGGACCTGCTAGGTGCTCCTTGGAACAACAGCATGCTACATTTTGTTTTCATTCCCAGGGAACTATCAATGTCGACATTTATTCCAAGCCTTCGATTTGCAACCAAGGCCCATTCTCTAGTTTTAAGCTCTTACCCCGTTGTTGTTGTTTGCTTTAATATTATAAAGCTCGTAAATACTTCAATGAAGTGATTCACCTCATTGCAGTAGATAAGGAGTTATATTATAGCTTAGTAATCAATTCATTTCCCACCACCCTTTGTAGAATGTTATCATTGTTGGTTGCTTTGAGTCGCTTTTGTGCATGGTAATTACATGCTTCATGCTAATTTTTGCAGATATCTTAGTGCGACTATGAGCCCATGCTATTTATTGCAGTCATACCCTTACAAGGATAACAAACTGAGCTTTGGGTTATTAGAATCAGTCATACCCTTACAAGGATAACAAACTGAGCTTCTGGTTATTAGAATTACCAGTGAAAGGAGGCAGTAGTTATTTGATGAAGGTGAAGTAATGACAGGGATGTTTCTGTAACAAGTTAAACTGTTGGTACAAGAAAGTAAAAGGAGATACCATGCAAACAGATTAGCAAAATTCTAATCTGAATGTTTTGAGAACAGTAGGTACATGGAGAAGGGGAAGACTGAAGAAGATTGGACATGGGTAATAGTGTGGGATTGCACTCATGTATCAAGGAACTTGGCATGAGACTTGCAGCTGCAGCAACCTTTTATAATTCTATTTTAAGTTTGCATCTTTTTCTAGTACTGTTCCCCTTCGGATGCTCGTATTTGCTCATGCTCTGATTTTTGGATTTGATTCAAGCATTTTTACATGCCTATTGCTATTTGAAATTAATTCTTGTTTAATTATGACTATTCATCTCTTCTGTTTCAAATAGATTGTATATATGTAGTTGAGGGCCATATTTATTCCAACGCAGACCGAGTGGAGGTCTCTGATGCGACCATTAAATTTCAGAAATGAGGTAGTCTTGAATTTTTGGAGTGACTACTTGATGCTTCCAGGCCACAACGAAAAAAGGGGAAAAATAGGAAAAAGAAGATTAGCTGGACCATCTGAATGGTGATTCTGAGGTAATATATATGGATGTTATAATAATTCCTATAATAAAAGAAAAAAAAAACTATAATAATTCCTCTTACATTTTCTACTATGAATTCCAGTCGGGCGCTATGGGTGGCAACACCTCTGAGAATAACCTAGTAGATCCTCTATTCCGTACATCACTAGCTGATGAGCCTATTTTACATTGCACATCCGATGGATTTAGTGATAAACCATGTCTTTGAATCTGGTATCTTTTTTTTGTCCTGTGTTAAGGTCCGTATTTTTCAACAGAAAATGTCTTATTGTACCTATTGGGGATAAATTTTGCCTGCCAAAGGCTAGTCTGGTGTCTAGTCTAATGCAATCGATGATCACGGAAGAGCTTTAATCGAAAATTTTCTCCAACAGAAGAATTTATTCGGTAGACAAACTCGTTCAATGGTCGAATTCAATCGAATTCCTTCAGCGATCGAATCCAATCGAATTCTGCGGAAGCCGAACTTCCTCCGGATCTTCCTTCGATCGAACTTCTGCAGGAGTCGAATTTTTTTCGGACTTCTCTTTCAGTCGGATTTTTATAGGAGTCGAACTTCTAGAATTTTTCTTCAATCGGATTCCTTCAGGAGTTGAACTTTTTTCAAAATTTTTTTTCAGTCAAATTTTTATAAAAAACGAATTTTTTTCAGAATTCTCCTTCAGTCAGATTCCTCCAGGAGTCGACCTCCTTTCGGATTACTCTTGCAGTTAGATTTTTCTAGCTCAGTCGGACTTCAAACGCATGCTTCCACTAGATGGCATGACTGTCATTATCGTAACAAGTTCTTTACGGCTCACGATCGGACGACATGGCCGTAACTATCAGTCTGACGATATCTCTCTCCGTAGCAAATTTCACGCGGTCCACGATCAGACGGCATGACTATCATTATTAGTGTGGTGACACTTTCCTCTCCGTACCGAATTCCACGTGGCCTCGAGCAGTCTGCCATCAAAAGGTATGGCCGTCACCATCAATCAAGCTTCGTCTATAAAAAGTGATTCTTCAGATACGTTTTCTCTAAGCTCTCCTCTCCTTCTTTAAACTCTGTTGAACTTTTTTCTGAGCATTCTATTTCTGTTGTCCAGAAGAGATGACTTGATCGTCGGAAGGTCCTACCGAAGCCACCACCACCGACTTCGGACAGAATTTTGTTTTGCAGGTCACCGATGGCGATCTTATCTTTTTCGACTCTAGACCAATCCGATGTCAACCGCATCAATGGAATTGGCACTAGAGGAATGTCCCTCTGTTCTTGAGGTTCTTTTGTTCTTAAAGGAGTGCTCAGCGACGATCTCTCTTCTCCCTCTCTAGAGATCTCTCTTCTTCCTTCTCTAGAGTTCTTCCCTAAGAAAGAATGCTTTCTAAGAGAGCTTCGATCCGACGATCGACGGCCTCCACAGTCAGATTTCGTCCAGATTTATCTGCTCTCACTTCAGTCCTGGCAACTCAAGCTTCCACCTATAGCCGCGGTAGATGTGGAGCAGTTCAACCTGCTAGTCCAGTAGGTTTGTGGCCTTACGGAGGTAATGCAAGCCATGCATCGACAGGCCCTAGCACCAGTTCGGCCGACGTAAGATTCTCCAGAGCCCCATGGTCCAGTCTGAGAATGGTCGACTTGGGCTACTCGGCCTCTGATCTCCGAAAAGGGAAAGCAGAAGATGGAGGGCTTTTGCTCGAACCATGATTCGATCCAGGGGGAAGCTTCGCACCCGTTCCATCAGAAAATCTTGTAGATCAACGATCGTGAAGATCTCTTGAATCAAAGGCTCTTAGAAATGAGCCGACAAATCGAAGAGCTTCGTCACACTCTCTCGCACGCTAATGACATTTGTATTGACCTTCTTTTTTTGTAGAGAATTATGCAGAAATCGATCCCGCCGAACTTCAAGTTTTCACAGTTTAAGAGTTACGACGGGACCACCGATCTGATCGACTACTTGGAGGTCTTTTGGATAATGATGTTGCTCCACGGCGCATCAGACACTATTTTGTGCCGAGCTTTTTCATCCACCCTCAAGAAAGCCATCAGGAATTGATACTCGGCGCTTAAGTCGAGTACCATCTTATCGTTTAATCAGATGAGCCATTAGTTCGCAGCTCACTTCGTCAGCAGTCGACGTCCGCATCGAGGTTCGGATTTTCTGATGATCCGTCAAGCAGAAGAAGGGAGAATCCATCCGGGCTTATGTCATCCGATTTAATGCCGCCGCATTAGAGGTCCAAAATCTGTACCAATCGGTTGCCATGGTCGCTCTCAAGAGTGGCCTCCAGAAGAATGATTTGCTGTTCTCCTTGGAAAAGAAGTACCCCAGGGACTTTACCGATATGCTAGCTCGGGCTGAAGGTTATGCCCGGGCTGAAGAGGCCTTCAAGGCCAAGGACGATGAAGCCTTTGGTGAGCGGCGAATCGGTGGACCGGGCAGGCCCACCGAAGAAGGAAAGTCGAGTGAAGCTTGGCCGCATTTTCGGACTCCTTCTTGAGCGTAAGCAAGCCTGAACTCCCCCCAGACTCGGAGGCAGGGAAGCCCCGACGGAAGGGCGCGCTAAGGTTCTCCCCAACGAAGATTTCACAACTACGCCCCGCTTAATGCTCCAAAAATTTAAGTGCTGATGGAAATCAGGGAGCAACTGTCGAGACCAGAGAGAATGTGTTTTCGTCCCAGCAAGCATAATCCTAACAAGTTTTGCCTTTATCATCGTGACCACGGTCACGACACTGAGGAGTGCATCCAACTCCAGGATGAGATCGAGGAGCTCGTCAGGCAAGGCAAACTTGGTCGATTCCTGCGGAGATGGCCTGAAGGGCTAGAAGATCGATCGAGGGCGTTACCGTAGCTTGAACCACCAAGGGGGGAGGTTCAACAAGAAGATTGGCCACCTCTCGGCATCATTAACACTATCTCGGGGGGACTTCAGTTCAGCAAGGAGAGGCCAGCTGATCCGAGGGATCGGTGAAGAGACGGAGGACTGAGGAACCTATGACCTTTATCGAGGCAGATGCACAGGGGGTCCAGTTCCCGCATAATGATGCGGTTGTAATCTCTTTAAATATTGCCGACTATGATGTATGCCATATTTTGGTGGATAATGAAAGTTTGGTCGATGTATTATTTTACGATGCTTTCTTGAAGATGTTCTTATCCGATGACCGCTTAGGGCCTATGAACTCCCCATTGATAGGCTTCACTGACGATGCCGTACCAGTTGAGGGCATAATAACTTTGGCTGTGACTGTAGGGCAATGTCCGAAATTGGTTAAGACGTAGGTTGATTTTTTAGTCGTAAGGACTCCATCCACCTATAATGCTATTTTTGGTCGATCTGATCTAAATACACTTCGGATGGTGGTATCAATCTATTATTTGAAGATGAAGTTTTCGATAAGTCACGAGATCGGAGAGGTCAGAGGAGATCAGGCTCTGGCGAGGCATTGCTACTCAATCACCCTACATAAGGAAAGAACGGTCCAACCCTTATCCTGTTGATGGGCTGGATGTCCGTGACGACCTCACTAAGGAGCAGGGTGAGCTTATAGAGGATCTCGTCTCTGTACCCTTAAATGATGGGAATGCGGAGCATGTGGTGCAGATCGGCTCCAACTTGGGAGATGAGATTTGAGAGCAACTCATTACCTTTCTTAGGAGAAATGCGGACGTCTTCGCCTGGATCTCAGTGGATATGCCAAAAATTGACATCGAGGTCATTGGAACATTGGCTGGCCGTTGATCCGAAGCATCGATCGATAAAAGAGAAGATGCGCCACCACACCCCGGAGAGGCAGAAAGTAGTCACCGAAGAAGTAGGCAAGCTCTTCAAAGTTGGATTCATCCGGAGGTTAATTATTCCGATTTGGATCTCAAATGTGGTTCTCGTCAAAAAGGTGAACAACAAGTGGAGGATGTGCATAGACTTCAAAAAGCTGAACAAGGTCTGCCCAAAAGATAGCTACTCTTTATCCAGGATTGATCAACTGGTGGATGCGACCTCGAGCCATGAGCTCCTCATCTTCGTGGATGCCTTCTCCGGTTATAACTAGATACGGATGGCGCCTGAGGACGAGGAGAAAATCGCTTTTGTTACTGACTGTGGTCTTTATTGTTATAGGATCATGTCCTTTGGACTTAAAAATGCAGGGGCAACATACCAGCATCTGATCAATAATATCTTCAATGAGCAGATCGGTCGTAACATGGAGGTGTACGTGGATGACATGCTCGTCAAAAGTCGAGCTTCTACAGACCACCTCGCCGATCTTGAAGAGACCTTCGACGCACTCAAGAAGCACAAGATGAAATTAAATCCGACCAAGTGTGTCTTTGGTGGGACCTCTGAGAAATTTTTGGGGTTCATAGTGTTGAGGCGCGGGATTGAAGCAAACTCCGAGAAAATCTGAACCATTCAGAAGATGATTGCTTCCGAAAATGATCAAAAAAGTTCAGCATCCTGAATGAAAAAGTGCATTCCTAAATCGCTTCGTCTTGAGATCGGTCGAATGATGCATACCCTTCTTTTGAGTTTTCAGGCAACCAAAAAACTTTTACTGGACAGCGGAGTGCCAACGGGCGTTCGAGGAGCTTAAAAACTATCTCGGCTTATCCCCACTACTGGCAAAGTTCCGAATCCGAAGAAAAATTATTTCTGTACCTAGCAGTCTCTCCGATGGTCCTGGTGGCAGTTCTGATCAAGGAAGAAGCGAAGATGCAGCGATTGGTCTACTACGTAAGCCGGATCCTGAGGAATACGGAGATCAGATACTTTAGGCTAGAAAAATTGACTTACTCTCTTCTAATTACTGCCAGAAGACTTCGATCTTACTTTCAAGGGCACACCATAACGGTCCTCATGGATCAACCAATAAAAGTAGTCCTTCATCGAACGAACGCTTCTGAGAGAATCGCAAAATGGACGATCGAGCTTACGGAAATTTGACATCAACTATCAACCCCGGCCATCAATCAAGATTCAGATATTGATAGATTTTATGGTAGAATGTACTATTCCAACTGAAGTCCGAGCTTGAACAGAACGAGTCGGTGCCCTGTTGTCGCGGTCGAACCTCTCCGAGGAAAGTGCCGACCTTCTTGAAGGCTTTTGGACTCCGTACGTGGATGGTTCGTCCAACTCCGTTGGAGTAAGGTGCGGGGTTGGTCTTAGTCAGTCCCAAGAGAGTCGTCGTCGAGTACGCGCTATGCTTCGAATTTCCTACGACTAATAATGGGGCCGAATATGAAGCATTGATTGTCGGATTAAAAATAGAAAAGAAATTGAAAATAGATTGACTTTAAATCTACAGCGATTTTCAATTAGTGGTCGGCCAAATTAGTGACAGCTATGAAGCACGGAAGAAAGCATGATGAAATACCTTAGGGAAAGTGAAGGATTTGACTCCGACCTTCGACAGTTTTGGCATTCGATAGATTCCGAGGGTAGAAAATATAAGAGCCGATCTTCTCTCTAAGTTGGCCACTTCAGCCTCAGCCGAACTGCCCAAAGAAGTATTTTTGGAGACTTTGAAGTGCCTAAACCCAGAGGAATCTCAGATCGTTTTGCAGACGGAGCTCGAGCCAAGCTGGATTGACCCGTTGGTCACCTACCTTAAGGAGGGAGTCCTTCCTCATGATCCGAAAGAAGCTCGAAAAACTTAGAAATCAAACCTTCCGGTATGTTTTCTATGAGGGCAGGTTGTATAAGAGGTCGTACTCGCTATCGTTGCTAAAATGTCTCTGACCTTCAGAGGCCGACTTCGCATTGTGGAAAATGCACGAGAAAATTTATGGAAGTCACGTAGGAGTCAGGTTCCTGTCACAAAAACTACTTCGGTAAGGATACTATTGACCAACCTTGTTTCATGATTTCGTGGAGTATGTTAAGAAGTGTGATCGCTGTCAGAAGAATATAAATGTACAAAAACAGCCGGCCTCTGAGCTTACTCTGCTAAGTGCACCTTGGCTATTTGTGCAATGGGGAATGGACATACTTGGTCCTTTTCCGACGGCATCCGGGCAGCAGAAGTTCCTCCTGATCGTGATCGATTATTTCATCAAGTGGGTCGAGGCTGAACCACTAGCAAAAATTATCTTGACCAAGGTACAGGACTTCATCTGAAAGTCGATAGTCTGCTGGTTTGCTTTGCTCCAAACTCTCATAACTGATAATGGGCGATAGTTCACTGGAATAAGGTTTGTCGAGTTCTGCGAAAATCTAAACATCTCCTACCACTTCACATCGGTGGCTCACCCACAAGGCAAATAGGAAAGTCGAAGTGACCAATCGGACTTTGCTACAAGACATCAAGGCAAGGCTCGACAGAGTAAAGAGGGCCTGGGTGGACGAGCTCTACTACGTCCTCTGGAGGTACCGAACTACACAAAGATTGTCGACTGAAAAAATATCCTTCGCCTTGGCCTTCGAAACAGAGATAGTCATACCGATCGAGCTTAAACTCTCATTAGCATGGGTCGTGGTCTTCAATGAGCAACATAATCCGCAGGACCTCAGAGCCAATCTTGATCTGCTGGAAGAAAAAAGGAAAGAAGCCTAGGTTTGGATGGTGGCCTACAGGCGAAGGATGGCCCAATATTATAACTTCAGAGTCAGAAGTAAAACGTTCAAAGTGGGAGACTTAGTGCTTTGACGAGTCACCATCTCTCGGCCTCAAAGTTAGGGGAAGCTCGCCCCAAATTGGGAAGGCCTGTATGAAGTGGTAGAGGTCATCCGGCTCGAAACTTATCGCTTGAAGGAGTTTGAAGGAACAACGCTCGCACGACCTTATAACTCAGAAAATCTAAGGATGTACTATCAATAATTTTTCCTCAATAAAACACCTCGGTTTCAGCATTATTATTTCTTGGTGCGAAAATTATGTGATGATAGAAAAGAAACAACTAAAAGCAATCATGTTAGGAATAGGAGGAGAACCTCGTCCTAATATGAGCAAAGTCGAAGGTCTTGTTCATTTTAGACGAGATGGGGGAGAGATCTTGACAACGGTCCTTATGTGCTCCCACAGCCCGTTAGGAACAGAAGGAGAACCTCGTCCTAATGCGAGTAAGGTCGAAGGCCTCGTTCATTTTAGATGAGATAGAGGAGAGGCTCTGATAATGGTCCTTATGTGCTCCCACAGTCCGTTAGGAACAGGAGGAGAACCTCATCCTAACGAGAGCAAAGTCGAAGATCTCATTCATTTTAGACGAGATGGGAGGAGAGGCCCTGATAATGGTCCTTATGTGCCCCCACAGTCCGTTAGGAACAGAAGGAGAACCTCATCCTAATGTGAGCAAGGTCGAAGGCCTCGTTCATTCTAGACGAAACGAGAGGAAAGGCTCCGATAATGACCCCATTATGTCCGACAACAATGGAGATGAGATCTCTCTCGAGCTTCAGAGTCTACGTCGGTAGGAGATAAGATCTTCTTCAACCTCGGCTGCTGGAGATAAGATCTCTTTCGAGCTTCATCTTCAATCTTGGTTGCTGGAGATAAGATCTTCCCCAAGCCTCTACGTCAATAGAAGAAAATCTCCTTCGACCTTGGCTGCTAGAGATAGATAAGATCTTTCTCGAGTCCCAGAGTCTACGTCGGTAGGAGATAAGATCTCCTTCAACCTCAGTTACTGAAGATAAGATCTCCCCCGAGCTTTACCTTCAACTTCGACTGCTGGAGATAAGATCTCCCTCGAGCTTTATTTTCAACCTCGACTACTGGAGATAAGATCTCCTCTGAGCTCTAGAGTCTACGTCGGCAGGAGATAAGATCTTTTTTAACCTCGGTCGCTGGAGATAAGATCTCCTCTGAGTTTCACCTTCGACCTCGGCTGCTAGATATAAGATCTCTCCCGAGCCTCTATGTCGACAGGAGATAAAATCTTCTTCGACCTCGGCTGCTGGAGATAAGATCTCCTCCGAGCCCTAAAATCTACGTTGGTAGGAGATAAGATCTTCTTCAACTTCGATTGCTGGAGGTAAAGATCTCTCCCGAGCTTTACCTTCAATCTCGGCCGCTGGAGATAAGATCTCCCCCGAGCTCCCAGAGTCTACATCGACAAGAGATAAGATTTTCTTCAACCTCGGCCGTTGGAGATAAGATCTTCTCCGAGCTCCATCTTCGATCTCGACTGCTGGAGATAAGATCTTTTCCGAGCCTCTACGTCAATAGAAGATAAAATTTTCTTCGACCTCGACTGTTAGAGATAAGATCTCCTCTGAGCTTCTACGTCGGTAAGGAGATAAGATCTTCAACCTCGGCTGCTGGAGATAAGATCTCCTCCAAGCCTTTACATCAACAGAAGATAAAATCTCCTTTGACCTCGGCTACTGGAGATAAGATCTCCCTAGGCTCCATCTTCAACCTCGATTGCTGGAGATAAGATCTTCCTCGAGCCTCTACGTCAACAGAAAATAAAATCTTCTTCGATCTCGATTGTTGGAGATAAGATCTCTCTTGAGATCCAAAGTCTACGTCGGGCAGGAGATAAGATCTCCTTCAATCTCGGTTGCTGGAGATAAGATCTCCCCTGAGCTTTACCTTCAACCTCGATTGCTGGAGATAAGATCTCCCTCCGAGCTTCTACGTCGGCAGGAGATAACATCTCCTTCAATATCGGCTGTTGGAGATAAGATCTCTCTCGGGCTTCACTTTCAACCTCGGTTACTGGAGATAAGATCTCCCCCGAGCCTCTATGTCAACAAGAGATAAAATCTCCTTCGATCTCGATTGCTAGAGATAAAATCTCCCCCAAGCTCTAGAGTCTACGTCGGTAGGAGATAAGATCTTCTTCAACCTTGGCTGCTGGAGATAAGATCTCCTCCGAGCTTTACTTTCAACCTCGGTTGCTGGAGATAAGATCTTTTCCGAGCTTCTACGTCGGCAAGGAGTTAAGATCTCCTTCAACCTCGACTGCTGGAGATAAAGATCTTCCCTGGGCTTCATCTTCAACCTCGATTGCTGGAGATAAGATCTTCCCTGGGCTTCACCTTCAACCTCGACTGCTGGAGATAAGATCTTTTCTGAGCCTCTACGTCAACAGGAGATAAAATCTTCTTTGACCTCGGCTGCTGGAGATAAGATCTCCTCCAAGCCCCAGAGTCTACGTCGGCAGGAGATAAGACCTTCTTCAACCTCGACTGCTGGAGATAAGATCTACTTCGAGCTTTACCTTCAATCTCGATTGCTTGAGATAGGATCTCCTCCGAGCTTTTACGTCGGCAGAAGATATGATCTTCTACCTCAGCTGCTGGAGATAAGATCTCTCTCGGACTCCATCTTCAACCTCGGTTGCTGGAGATAAGATCTTTTCCGAGCCTCTACGTCAATAGAAGATAAAATCTTCTTCGACCTTGACTGTTGGAGATAAGATCTCTTTCGAGCTCCAGAGTCTAACGTCGGCAAGAGATAAGATCTTCTTCAACCTCGGCCGCTGGAATAAGATCTCCTATGAGCTTTATCTTCAACTTCGATTGCTGGAGATAAGATCTCCTCCCGAGCTTTCTATATCAGCAGGAGATAAGATCTTCTTCAACCTCGCACTGCTGGAGATAAGATCTCCTCCCGGGTTCCATCTTCAACCTCGATTGCTGGAGATAAGATCTCCTTCGAGCCTCTACGTCAAACAGGAGATAAATCTCCTTCGACCTCGGCTGCTGGAGATAAGATCTCTTTCGAGCTTCAGAGTCTACGTCGACAGGAGATAAGATCTCATTCAACCTCGACTGTTGGAGATAAGATCTCCCCCAAGCTTTATCTTCAACCTTGGCTGCTGGAGATAAGATCTCCCCCGAGCTTCTACGTCGGCAAGAGATAAGATCTTCAACCTCACTGGCTAGAGATAAGATCTTCCTCGAGCTCCACCTTCGACATCGACTGCTGGAGATGAGATTTTCCCCGAGCCTCTGTGTCAACAGGAGATAAAATCTCCTTCAACCTCGGCTGCTGGAGATAAAAAATCTCTTCCGAGCTTTACTTTCAATCTCGGTTGCTGGAGATAAGATCTTCCTCGAGCTTCTACATCGGTAGGAGATAAGATCTCCTTCAACCTCGGCTGCTAGAGATAAGATATCCTCCGGACTCCATCTTCAATCTCGACTGTTGGAGATAAGATCTCCTCCGAGCCTCTACATCAACAGGAGATAAAATCTTCTTCGATCTCGGCTGCTGGAGATAAGATCTTCCCCGAGCCCTAGATTCTACGTCGGTAGGAGATAAAGATCTCCTTCAACCCTCGACTGTTGGAGATAAGATCTCCCTCAAGCTTTACCTTCAACCTCGGTTGCTGGAGATAAGATCTCCCCCGAGCTTCTACATCGGTAGGAGATAAGATCTTCTTCAACCCTCGGCTGCTGGAGATGAGATCTCCCTCTAGCCTCTACATCAACAGGAGATAAAATCTTCTTTAACCTCGATTGCTGGAGATAAGATCTTCTCCGAGCCTTTACGTCAACAGAAGAAAAAAAAATCTTTTTCAACCTCGGCTGCTGGAGATAAGATCTCTCACGAGCTTTTACGTCGATAGAAGAAAAAAATCTTCTTCAACTTCGGCTGGAGATGAGATCTCTCCCGAGTTTCAATTTCGACGTCAACTTTGGCTGGAGATAAGATCTCCCTCGAGATTCAACCTAAGCTGGTGCAGAGCCTCGAAGAGGACTTCGGCAGTTGCCCGTTTTTGTACTCCATTCTTTCGAGTTTTGAATTTGGGAGTGGAGGGATTATTGTTGGGGATAAACTCTGCTCCCATTAAAGTCTGGCCTGGTGCCTAGCCTAATGCAACTGGTGATCACGGAAGAGCTTTAACCGAAAATTCTCTTCCCAGCAGCCAAACTCATTCAGTGGTTGAACTCCTCCAGCGGTCGAACCCAACCGAACTCCTCCAGCGGTCGAACCCAACCGAACTCTACGGGAGCCGAATTTCCTCTGGATCCTCCTTCGGTTGGGCTTCTACGGGAGCCAAACTCCTTTCGGACTTCTTCTTTAGTCGGATTTCTACAGAAGCCGAACTCCTTCTAGAATTCTACTTCAGTCGGATTCCTCCAGGAGTCGAACTTCTTTCGGACTTCTACCTCAATCGGATTTCTATAAAAATCGAACTCCTTTCAGAATTCTCCTTCAGTTGGATTCCTCTAGGAGCCGACCTCTTTTCAGATTACTCTTGTAGTCGGATTCTTCCAGCTCAGTCGGACTTCGAACGCATGCTTCCACCGGACGGCATGACTGCCATTGTCGGTCTGGCAGCACCTCTCTCTCTCTCTCTCTGTAACAAGTCCCATGCAGCTTACGACTGGACGACATGGCACCACTACTAGTCTGACGACACCTCTCTTTCCGTAGCAAATCCCATGCGGCCCACGATCAGACGGCATGGCTGCCACTATCAGTCTGGTGATACCTTCCTCTCCATATCGAATCCTATGCGGTCTCGAACGGTCCACCATCAAATGATATGGCCGTCACCACTAATCAAGTTCCGTCTATAGAAAGGGATCCTCTAGATATGTTTTCTCTAAGCTCTCATCTCCTCTAAATTCTGCTGAACTCTTTCCTGAGCACTCTATTTCTATTGTCCAGAAGAGCTGACTTGATCATCGGAGGATTCTGTTGGAGCCACCACCACCGACTCCGGATAGAATTTTGTTTTGCAGGTCACCGACGGTAAAAGAATCCTCCAGATACGTTTTCTCTAAGCTCTCCTTTCTTCCTATAAATTCTGCTAAACTCTTTCTCGAGCACTCCATTTCTGTTGTCCAGAAAGAGCTGACTTGATCATCGGAGGATTCTGTCGAAGCCACCACCACCGACTCCGAACAAAACTTTATTTTGTAGGTCATCGGCGGTGATCTCGTCTTCCTCGACTCTAAATCAATTTGGTGTCAATCAGATTTTGCGTCAACAGTACCCATAGCATTTGGACATAATTTCAGCTGACAGTTCTTTGTTTCCTTGCTGCTGTATATTGTAATCTTTGTCTGTTGGGTGGCAAATGCTGCAACTGAGAAAGAAATCTGCTGAACTGCAGGCACGTGTATCATGATCCCTGTGCTTAACTGCAACAGAATCAACCAATAAATCTCATTTGACTGATAAATGTGCTTCCACACTATTTTTTATTGTCTAATAACAGAACTGAATTCAGCTATTCAGTAATCATCAGAAAACATCACTGCGAAGAGAGAAACCAAGAATATGCCACGTAGCATGTAACGAGGCATGTTAGACGCGCTGTTGCAATTCTTGTTTTTGTTTTACAGATGGTGGTGCGCAGGTCAACCAGGCAGGTTGTAAGCACCTTACTAAATTGTCTGTTTTCCAGGCAATTTTACTTTGCATATGGAGACATGGTTCTTGTTATTTATGCCATTGTTCATTCTTTTGTGGGCATGCTGCTATGATTAAATTTATGCTAATATGCATCAGGTTTCATATCATAAGGTGGTTTGTACTTGGTGTGGCTGTCCATTAGTATGAGAAATCTAGCTTGGCTTACGTGGAATTTAGTTGAATCAAGTTTGAACCTAAATCATAGGCTTAAAATTTTATAAAAATAGAATATTAAAAGGTAATTTGTTTAATATTTTCTATATTTTGTGTTTGATTAATGCATTGTGTTAATTACTTGAATCAGTTCCTATTTGAGCATGAGCTGAGGACAAGGTTGAGTTGATTTCAACTTCACTTGAGATTATCAACTTGATCCATTAGGCTGGAGTTTGGTTTGGTCTAAAAGTAAGCTTAAATTAGACTTTGATCAAATAATGAACAATTCAAGCTTGATCTCAGAATTTGGCTTGAACGAATATTTCAAGCCGAGCTCGATCAAATCTTGGATTTGATGTTTGCCTCTATTATATCCTAGTCATTCTTCTTTACGCTACTAAAAGCACTCCCATTTTAAATTTTAATATACCCTATCTACTAAGGTTGTTATTCGGTGGAAGATACAAGAAAAGGGCATCTCTCTTGGTTGTGGATACATTTGATCGAATTTTAATAAACTCAGAGTGGAAGATCATGACCATTCATAGCATCTTTCATGTGCCTTCGATGCGCCACACTACATTTTTTTAAAAACGCATGGGCTTGCATTGTATGAAAGAATGATTTGCTCTTGTATAGGGAAAAAATAAATGGACACGTATTTCACTTGCATTGTGATTACCGAAGTCTTGATTTTTGGAGAAGCATCATCTAAGAATAAAAACTTGAACGTCTGATGGCTAAGCAGTGGGTTGTAACCATGAGGAGAGGTCCAAGTTCACAATTTGCATTCTAGTTTAAAATTAGACGATTCTCTCTCTTCTAGTGTGTACCTCTGAGATAAACAGCAATAGAAGTTACAATTCTGCATCAGACCAACCAAATGATGTAATTCAGCTCGATGTGGCTCCATGGACTCAGCCATTACAGTATCCTATATTACTAGAACAAGAGGAGAGAGAACATAAATATTTTTATATTAAAAATAAATGTTTTGAAAACTTAGAATTCTTTTTGAGAAAGATGAGAATTAACTATCATATATTTGGTGAGATTATGAAATGAAAATTCTGCCAGGCACGGCACATAAAAAATAAGAAAATTGAGAAGGATGGGAAAGATTAAAGAAAAAAATAAATGCAAGATAACCAAGCATCCAAGCGAGTGTAGCTCAAGTGCTATGTAGCAACTCATATATGTAGCATTCCAATTTTGCACTGTCGACTTCTTGACAACTCAAGCAAAATTAACACATAACTCTTAACTCCAACTCTATGGCAGATATCCTTTAGATGTAATTGAGTGTGATTGGATATGATCGCCTGACTAGTTTTAGGCTGGACTAATTAGTATTGGATTAGATCGGCTGGCTAAGGTTGGATCGGATACGATAGGGTTGCTTGAATTGGATTGGAGTGGGTAGGGTTGGGATAGATAGGCTCAGAGTGTGTGGGATTGATAGGACTAGATAGGATTTGAGTTAGATTAAGCTAAATTATATTAGATTAGGACTCAACTAAGATTGGACTTGGTGGCTAGGGCCAGGGTTGTCACAGCTACATAAGAAGATTATTCGCCCTAACATAGCTGTGGGGTGTCTACACTAGATTTGGGTTGGTCAAGTAGAGGACAGTGCCAGGTTTGTAGGTTGGAGTAGCAGCTCTACTTTCTTAGCACTCCATTAGTTCCTTGGATCCAATTGATTTTAAATCTGCA
Organism: Cocos nucifera; assembly: GCA_006176705.1. Classification (NCBI taxonomy): domain Eukaryota; kingdom Viridiplantae; phylum Streptophyta; class Magnoliopsida; order Arecales; family Arecaceae; genus Cocos; species Cocos nucifera. The sequence continues at coordinate 397,559 of QRFJ01000017.1, forward strand.
CCTTTGATTATACTGAAACTGACAGATTTGCCCTTGCTTTTGCTAGATCCCATTGCCCTGCCATTGCTCCCCTAATATGCTTTTCAACATTTATCGTATCCTCATAAATATTTGAGTGGCAATGAGGTGAGATCTTAGGTTGCAAAGGAATTAAGATGTTCCCTCGTATAAAGGGAACTTCCTTGAGAAGTTGCAATCAGATGGTTGGTGATTTGATAAAAAAAAGTTGCTAGTCCAGGAATCTCACTTATCCGCAAAACAACTAAATTCTTTTGAGGAGAAATACGCGTTGCCCCCTAGATACATTTCATGAGCAGGGAAATGGATTCAAACAATTTAAGAAAAAAGAGCTTTGAAAAAAGGTTCAGAGTAGGTGCAGTAGAATGTCATTCAATTTGGCAATTAGTAACTTCAGGGATCGGGCTCTCTCTCTCTCTCTCTCTCTCTCTCTCTCTCTCTCTCTCTCTCTCTCCCTCCCCACAACCTCTCTTTTTTCTCCGTGCTTCCCTTCCCCTTCATCCTCTCGAATCCAACATGGAGTTTCCAAGGAGGCCTTTATTGAGATTTTTGTCGCTATGGGAATCTCTTCGTATGAATGGATTTAGAGATTAGATGGCGAAAAGCATTGACAAGTGATCAATTTAGTTGGCCTGATAGGAAGTAGCAATGGGCATATTGCATCAAGCTGCAACTTGCGTTTGAAGGTATGTTTTTTCCTTATCCTGCGGACCCCACTAATAACCCTCTCCAGCATCTCTCTTCTTCTTTAGGTTCCCTTCCCCAGCCAATCCACGCTCGCACCGTGGCCCGTGTATGATTCAATCACCGTGCACCATATGCGGTGCGCTATGAGATGCACCACGCATGGTGATTGGCTTTGTATGGAGTCAGAAGAAATTTGTTTTTTTTCACGTTAATTTTGAACGATGTTCGATAGCTTAGGTTTGGAACTGGGCTAATGAAATAGGCTATGACATAGGACAACTTAAGAATCTTAAGCTCAAATCTATTTTGGAATGAGAAATTCTTTATACACCACGTGCGGCGTAGTAAAATTGATGTAGAGCGCGCCATCCAATCACATGAAATCATGTAGTGCAAATATAATGGAATAGCATTTAATGTCGTTCAATTTTTTTTCGATTAGATTTTTGCTAACAAAAATATCATTTTTCTCTATAGAACAAAGAAAGAACAATATTATTACTTCCTGATATCTTATATGACTTCTTGTGAGTATATATGATATCCTGAATAATATATATAACTTTCTGTATCTTTATATAATATCCTATGGTGTGAGGACGTTGGAGGTAACTAGAGTTGGAAAGGTAAGGCCGTCAACGGGACCTATAAAATAAAGTCCAAATTGAAGGTGGGTGGCTTCGGTAGGACCCTTTGATGCTTAAGTCAGTTCTCTAGCTAATTGGAATGGAGTGCTCTAAAAATAAAGAAGTAGAGTGACGGGAAGAAGAAGAGAGTTTAGAGAAAAATTTATCTAGAGGATCTCTTTTATAGACGGAGCGTGCAACAGATTGATGGTAACAACCATAACCATCCGGTAGTGGGCTGTTCAGATCATGCGGAGTTTGTTACGGGGATGAGTTGTTGTTTGTCGCGACTTGTTGGCAGTGGAAATTTCTTTATTAGAGTTCAGATGTAGGTCGAAGATTTTGATGTATGTAGTGGACTTATGACCGGTCGAGGTTCATTGGAGGCAAAGTCTGGTGGCTTTAAAAAATTTGGAAGCTTTCTGTGCCGTGCGCAAGTAGGTGCTCCCTGAATTTAGATCTGAAGTTTTGCACTTCTTTGCTCATGTACGTATCAACGATTTGATGAGGTTCCTTTGGATGGTTCCTGCCGACAGACGTGACAGGGATTAGGTAGGTTCGCGACTGGAAGGAGCATAGCTGAGAGGAGCACGACTGAGGGAGTTCATTCGAAAGAAGCGTGACTAGAGGAGTTCGTCCGAAAGGAGCATGACTGGAGGAGTTCGACTGGAAGGAGCACTGCTAGAGTTCATCCGAAAGGAGTGCGATTGGAGGAGTTCGTCTAGAAGGAGTGCGACCGGATCCTAAAACTGTTATTCATTTTTAGTCAGAAGGCAGGGTTAGCATAACAACAGTTCTACTTCACTGTTCAAGATCGTGTTGCAACTGGAAGGAGTGCTGTCAAGAGCAGCGCGATTGGAGGAGTTCATTCGAAAGAAATGCGACTGAAGGAGTTCGTCCGAAAGAAGCGTGACTGAAGGAGTTCGACTGGAAGAAGCACTGCTGGAGAAATTCGTTTGGAAGGAGTGCAACTGAAGGAGTTCATCCAGAAGAAGTGCGATTAGAGGAGTTCATCTGAAAGGAGTGCGATCGGGCCCTGAACCTATTATTCATTTTTAGTCAAAAGGCGAGGTTAGCATAATAATAGTTCTACTTCATTTTTCAAGATCATGCTGCTGGACTTCTATGTACTATTGAAATGTTCTGTGGTATGAACTTATTGCTAAGGGGATCAATGAATTCCAATAGAAGGAAGATCGGTGGCTAAGAACTTTGGCCAAGAACTTTGGTGGAGATTATTTATCTTCTAATACTTGTCCTCCTACTTTCAAGTTTGAATTTTAAATAAAAGAAGTATAAAAAAATTGCTGCAGTCGAAGTTCCTTGCCAGCTTCCGCTCTCGGGGAGTGAATTTTTTTGTCTCTTTTCGAATTGATGCTGAAGTTTAATGTCGAATAACCTAAAGGGATAAATTTTCTCAAAAATCCATCTGGCATGGAGCTTGAAGTATGGCATAATTATTGTTCCATCAGGCAGCCGGTGTGAGTGGGATGCGTGGCAGGTTAGGATTAGCTGAAGAAGTCCTGCGATCGTAACTTCTTTTGGTTTTGTTCTCCTATTTAAACCTCTCCTTCCATGGCCTCTCACCTTCATTTGCACTCCTTCCTCTCTTTTCTCTATTTTTCATCGCCCCCGAGCATCCCATCCTTGTTGCTCCTGTTCTTCCGCAACATTCCCGACCATCGGTGTTCTTCTTGACTGTCCTTCATCTTTTCGGTCTTCTTCCTAAGTTTTTTGATCAACCTAAGTTAGTCCTTCATCCTTATCCTCTTGATTTTTGGCTTTTCCATATTCTTTAGAACCTCTTTATTTTAGGTGGGTTTTCATCGTTTTTCTTTTTTAGATTTTCTCTATCTTTTTTTCTTAGATTTTTTTGGAGATTTTACTGGATTTTATTTGATCTAAATGTCGTATGAAGTTTTTTGATCTAGCGGTTCTAAAAGTCCGGTTGACCCAAACCTCCAAAACCTCGAGACCAAAATGGAAGCTGAACCTAGGACAGCATCTCGACCAAACTTCATACTGTGAACCATCCCTTGCTCCTTAACTATTGAAGATCTATCATTAATTAGGATCTAGTATGGAGTGCCTACTGAGTACGAGTTGAAACTTTTTGGACCGATTGGCCGAGCTTGTGCCTCTCCTTCAGGTCGGTTCTGCTTGTATTTGGAGGCCTTCTGTGCCGGACTAAGGCTTCCTCTCCCCATTTTTGTTGTAGCTCTTTTTCATTTTCTAAATATCTCTTTAACTTCTATAGTGCCAAACTCATTTAGGTTCATAATAGGGTTTCTTGCTCTCTACATATCCGCCGAAGTTTAGCCCATCAATTCACTTTTTTGAACTTACTTTACTTTTAAGCGTCACCCTACTGCAAAGGACTGCTGGTATGTTTCACCTCAGTTCGACAAGAAGGGGTTGCTTAAAGATATACCCTCCTCTATCCATAATTGGAAAGAGAAGTTCGTCTTTGTTTCTTGCCTGATCTTATACTTAGGACTCCCACCTTGGGAAAATCTGAGAGATTTAGTCCTTCGAGCCCCGGGGTTAGAAAAAAGGATCAAAAGTTGGTTAGTAAAATTAAAGATTTTCGAGCTCCTCTCGTGTCCAAACTAATAAAAGAACAAACTCTGTTCAATCTCGGCTTCAGCCCTCTGAATCCAATAGGTATACGGTCGAAGTTGCGGGTTACCTCCTTTCTTCTTCTTTTTTATTTTTGATCGTACTTTTTTTTTCTTTACTGTAGAAATAGACGTCCAGACGATCGAAATGCTCATGAGAGGGCTCTCGGCTTGCAAGAGAAAAGGGAAGGCATCAGACAAGAGCTCAAAAAAAGGTAAGGGCTGACGTTCCGAGCTCTGCGACTCCCATCAGTGCCACGGATGTCCCCGAAGCTGCCCTAGAAGTCGAAGATCCTCCTACTGTCGAGTCGGTGCCATCGTCGAGGTCGTCGGATCTTCGATGCTACCGAGCTCTCCCACCGAGGTCCGAATCTTAGAGCCTCCTATTGAAGGAGGGAAGAAGGCGAAGAAGAAGAAGATCAAAAGAATCCTAAGAAAATCCCAATGGAAGGTCCGCCGCAACGGGCCTAATAGCTTCGATGAAGAGTTGAGGAAGAATCCCTTCAATAATCATGAAATCATCAGGAGTTTGGTTGACAGGTTTACCATACTCGAGATCATAAACAGGATCGTCGACGCTGATGTCGACCAAAATGCTTAGGATTCACTCGGATCCTTTCTTGAGGTAGTTACTTCGTTCTTCTCTTTTTTTTAAAATTTCTTAATGCTTCCTCATCTGCACAACGTACTTCATCATTATATATATTATTTTTATTTTAATAGATGGGCCACCAACTGCTTGGCTACATTAGATCACTGAACTACTTTAAGTTGGAGTTGGTGAAGACCCAAGAGGATCATCAAGCCGAGGTCGAAAGCCTACTTAAGGAGAGAAATGAGGTTGACCGCTCTTTGAAAGAGAAATCTATCGAGGTTGAAGGTCTTTAAGAAATGCTTCGTAAGGAGAAAGAAATATCAGCGGAGTTGAAGACCGCTTTGGGCCTGGAAGAAGAACGGAGGAGAAAGGTTAAAGCTGAGACTGCCAAACTAAAGGAGTAAATTTTTAGGCAGATCTCGGAGGCCACGATCCAGGCGATAGAGGAGTTCAAGATCTCCTCCGAAATAAGAGATCTGAATGTCAGATTCGGCCAAGAAACCTTCGATAAAGATTTTGAGCTCTACAAGAATAGGGTGGCCAGCAAGACCTCGATTTCTTATATGGAAGAGCTCCTGAAGATAAAGCAGAACCATCCATCGACATGGCCGATCTTCCTCCTGCCGAGCTTGCTGTCGAAGAACCAGGGCTGACTAATACTACGTCGGACTCCTTGTCAGCTCTCCTAGAGATCTGAGACCTCTTGATTTATTTTTTTTTTATTTTTTTTCTATAATAAAAATATTTTGATCAATGAAGATAAGTTTATTTTGAGAACGAATTTCTTTCTTTTGATCTATGTGGTGATGCTTTCATACTCTAAGTGCAGTCTCCTGTCGAAGTTGACCTCCTTCTCCAAGGTGTTTTCTTGAAGGCCTACATAAAGAGCCTAAGGAGGGAAGCTCATCATCTTAAGAAAGAGTTGGAGAAGACTGAAGACGAGTTTAAGAATTCAGAGAAGAACTATACCGACACCGCTCCTGAAATTAATCGATTGCATCAATCATTCAGATAACTATTCAAAGAATATAATACCAAGAAATTCCACCTAAATGAAGTGCTCGAGGAGGTCAAGAAGCATGCAAGTGAGAAGTCCTAGACCTTAATAGCTAAAGCTTGCTCCCTTGAAGTTAAACTCAATACGACAAAGAAAAAAATTTGATTATTGGAGGGAAGCTCAACATTGTCTATCAGCTGAGAGGAGTCCGACTGGAATTGCTCCAACAGATTCTCAGAACTTCAAAATCAACTTCACGCTACGAAAGTTTCATATAAGAGTTACGAGCTCGGCTGGAATAATGAAATTGTCAGTCTCCAGCAGCAAATTCAAAAAGCGGATGAGAAGATAGCTAGTCTTAAAAGGCAATTGGCGGAGAGGGCGGAGGCCAGCTCGAACAGAGAATCAAATGAATTTCTTTTCTTAAGAAATTCTCTAGAGATCCTATCAGCGACATTCACAAAAGAATCGACCGAGCTTCAACAACTGAAGATCCAACTGACTTATGAGCGACAAGCTGTTAATAACGTAGAGGCTGAGTTAGAGATTCTAAGAAGATAATTACAGAATTCCAAAGATAATTATTAGCGAGCTGATAAGTTATTCGTAAAGAGTCTGTTGAAAAGAAAGAAACTTGTAGAAGAGATTGCTAGCTTGAAGCAATCTTTGGCAATGATAGGGGTCAGCAGTTTAAGATCTGAAGAATTGGATCCTTCTTAGGACTTCATCCATTTTATCTTTTTTGTACATGATCTTTTAGATCTTTATCTTGTAATGAACTTCAACTTTAATAGAATGATGTTTTTTTTTAATTGTCTCTTTGTCTTGTATGGATTTGATGTCTGTTGATTTTTTTATTTCTTTCACCTTATCTTTTAACAGAATAACCGTTGAAAAATGCCTTATTCCTATCTTAGGTAACCGTAGGTTTTTATCTACGTTAGGATGAGATTTTTCTCATATTCTTGATGGGATTGACTTTTATCTTTGTTAGGACAAGGTCCTCTTTCTATCCCTAACAAAGTCATTAGGGTACAAAAGAGCCATTGAAAAGGTCTTTCTCCTCCTCTTATCTTAAATAATCGAAAATCTTCATCTGTGTCAGGATGAGGTTCTCCTCTTATTTTTGATACGGTTAGTCTTTACTTTGTCCTTCTATTAGGATGAGATTCTTCTTCTGTTCCTGATAGGATTGGCCTTTTTTTTGTTAGGATGAGATTCTCCTCCTGTTCCTAACAAAGTATTAGGATATAAAAGAATCATTGAAATTACCTCTTTCTTCCTCCTGTCTTAAATAATCGAAGATCTTCATCTATGTCAGGATGAGGTTCTCCTCCTATTTCTGACATGATTGATCTTTACTTTGTCCTCCTATCAAGATGAGCTTCTCCTCCTATTCCTGACAGAGTTGGCATTTTTTTGTTAGGATGAGATCCTCCTCCTGTCCCTAACAAAATCATTAGGATACAAAAAGACCATTGAAAGGATCTCTCTCCTCTTTCTGTCTTAAATAATTGAAGATCTTCATCTATGTCAGAATGAGGTTCTCCTCTTATTTCTGATATGGTTGGTCTTTACTTTGTCCCTCAGTCAGGATGAGGTCCTCCCCCTATTCTTGACGGAATTGGCCTTTCTTTGTTAGGATGAGATCCTCCTCCTGTCTCTAACAAAGTCATTGGAATATAAAAGGATCGTTGAAAGGATCTCTCTCCTCCTTCTATCTTAAATAATCAAAGATTTTCATCCATATCAGGATGAGGTTCTTCTTCTGTTCTTGATACGGTTGGACTTTACTTTATCCTCCTATCAGGACGAGGTCCTCCTTCTGTTCGTAATGGGGTTGACCTTCTTTTATTAGGACGAGATCCTCCTCCTGTCCCTAACAAAATCATTAGAATATAAAGGGCCATTGAAAGGGCCTCTCTCCTTCTCCTATCTTAAATAATCGGATGTCTTCATCCGTGTCAGGATAAGGTTCTCCTTCTATTTCTAATATGATTGTCCTTTACTTTATTCTCTCCGTCAGGATGAGGTTCTCCTCCTGTTTCTGACTGGATTGATATTTCTTTATTAGGATGAGGTTCTCCTTCTGTCCCTAACAAAGTCATTGGGACACAAAAAGATCATTGAAAGAACCCCTCTCCCCTTCTATCTTAAATAATCAAAGGTCTTCATCTATATCAGGATGAGATTTTTTTTCTGTTTTTGATATGGTTGGTCTTTGCTTTATCCCCCATCAGAACGAGGTCCTCCTATTCCTGACAGAATTGGTCTTTTTTTGTTAGGATGAGATCCTCCTCCTATTTCTAACAAAGTCATTAGAGCATAAAAGGATCGTTGAAAGGATCTCTCCCCTCCTATCTTAAATAATCGGAGGTCTTCTACTTTGTTTAAGGACGGACTTCGGTTAAGTTGTTTTCTGCTATTATATAACTTTGTGACAAAAAACAAGGGTATCGAAAATAAGAAAGTTTTATAGGGACAAGATTATTGATAATATATTCTCAAGTTCTCCGAGTTTCAAGGTCGCGAGAGTACCGACCCTCCAAGCTCCTTTAGATAGTATGTCTTCGGTTGGACGATTTTCATGACTTCATAGGGGCCTTTCCAATTCAAAGCAAGCTTTCCTAGATTTTGAGGTTGCGAAATATTTGCTCGTCGAAGCACCAGGTCTCCTACTCTGAATATCTTGCTCCTAATCCTAGAGTTATAGTAGCGAGCAATTTTTTGCTTCTAGATTGCCATTCGTATTTGAGCATTCTCTCACTTTTCTTCCAATAGATCGAATTTGCTCTGAGGTCTTGAGAATTGTTCTGCTTACTAAAACCTTCAACTCGCATTGAAGAAACTTCAAGTTTAATTGGGATGATTGCCTCTGTCCCAAAAGCTAATGCGAAAGGGGTTTCTTCTGTTGGCAATCTTTGAGTGGTTCTGTAAGCTCAAAGCATGTGATAAAGCTCATCCATCTAGGTTCCTTTTACTTTTTCAAGCCTGGCCTTTATCCTTTGAAGCATAGTTCTATTGATTACTTATGCTTCACCATTCGCTTGCAGATAAGCTACTGATGTAAAGTGGTGAGATATATTTAGATCTTCGTAGAACTCAGCGAACTTTGCACCTACGAACTGACGCCCATTATCGATGATTAATGTTTGAGGTGGACCAAATCTGTAAATAATTGACTTTCAGATGAAGTCCTATACTTTGGCCTCAGTGATTTTTGCTAGAGGTTCAGCCTCAACCCACTTAGTAAAATAGTCTACTACCACTAGTAGGAATTTTTGCTGTCCCGACGTCATGAAAAAAGGCCCAAGTATATCCATCCCTCATTATGCAAATAGCCAAGGAACGCCCAATGGTGTGAGCTGAGAGGTCAACTGTCTCTGAATATTTGCATTTCTCTGATATCTGTCACATTTTCTCACATAATCCATCGCATCTTGGTGCATTGTTGGCTAATAGTATTTCTGATGGAGTAACTTATATAATAAGGATCTCACCCTCAGATGATTTTTGTAAATTTCTTCGTGAACTTTCTTCAAAGCATATTAGCTTTCGAAGGTCGGAGATATTTGAGGAGTGGTAGGGAGTACCTCTTGTACAGCTTATTTTTATATAAAATGTAGCGAGAAGCTTGATTTCTTAACTTTCGAGCTTTTTTGTGGTCTATGAAAAAAATTTCATCTCTAAGATAAGCAATCAATGGATCGATCCAGCTGGGTTCATTATCAACTTGCATTATTGCTTGGGGCTCTTCCGAACTTGGGTGCTACAGGACTTCAAAAAGAACTTCTTTTGGCAGTTTGTTTGGAGCTAAGATGGCTAGTTTAGAGAGGAGGTCGACTTTAGTATTCTCCACCTTGGAGATTCGCTGGATATCAAAATTATTAAATACTGAGATCAACTCCTTATCTTTTCCAAGTACTTTTTTATGCTTTCCTCTTGAGCTTCATAATTATCACTAACTTTCCCCACAACCAGCTGGAAGTCACTATAAACCTTCAGATGTTCTACTTCTAGCTCTTTGGCTATTCTTAGTCCTGCAAGCAGGACTTCATACTCTACTCCATTGTTAGTGGTGGAGAAGTTGAAGCATAATGCATACTCCGCTATAACTCCTTCCAGATTGATGAGAATCAAGCCCACGCCTGCTCCAGAAGCATTGGATGAACCATCCACATATAATGCCTAGAACTTTTTAGGAAGATCAGCATTCTCTTCAGGGGAGCTAGGGATAAGAATTTTTAGGTGCTCTGGTTCGGTTGCATCCAGAATGGTGCACTCCATTATAAAATTAGCCAGTATTTGAGCTTTAATGGACGATCGAGATTAAAAATGAATGTCAAACTTAGTTAACTCGATCACCCATTTTGCTATTCTTCATGAGTTGTCAGGTCGATGTAGGACTGCTTTAATGAGTTGATCGGTGAGAAGAGTGATTGTGTGTTCTTGAAAATAAGGTCGAAGCTTTCTGATTGTAATTAATAAGATATAAATTAGTTTTTCTAATTTGGTGTACCTTATTTCTATATCTCTCAAAACTCTACTTATATAGTAGATCGACTTTTGAACTTTAGCTTCTTTCTTGATCAGTACAGCTTCGATAGCTGTAGAGGACATAGCGATGTACAAGAACAACTCTTCTCCAGATTCTGGTTTGGCTAGAAGCAGAGGTGAACTGAGATAATTCTTCAACAGCTTGTTGGCACTCAGGAGTCTAGTTAAAGTTCTTAGGCTGTTTGAGTATTTGAAAGAAGGGCATACAGCGCTCCACCGATCTTAAAATGAAGCGATTCAGGGCCGCTACCTTGCCTGTGAGGCATTGAACTTCTTTTATTATTTTTGGGATAGTCATTTTTTGGATGGCTTTGATTTTCTTTGGGTTGGCCTCGATGCTGCGACTTGACATCATGAATCTCAGAAACTTTCTCGAGGTTACTCCGAAAGCGCATTTTATCGGATTTAGCTTCATATTGTACTTTCAGAGGGTGCTGAAGATCTCTTCAAGATTGACAATATGGTTTGAAGAAGATCGGCTTTTGACCAGCATGTCGTCTACATAGACCTCCATGTTGCAGCCAATCTGCTCTTTAAAGATCTTATTCATCAGGCGCTGATAAGTTGCTTTTGCATTTTTAAGCCCAAAGGGCATGATCCTGTAATAATAAAGACTATGGTCAGTAATAAAAGTAGTCTTCTCCTCATTCTCTAGTGCCATCAGGATTTGGTTATAGCCAGAGAAGGCATCCAAGAAGGTGAGGAGTTCATGGCCCGAAATTGCATCCATCAGTTGGTCAATCTTGGACAAAGGATAGCTGTCTTTTGGGTAAGTTGTGTTTAAGTTTATAAAGTCTATGCACATCCTCCACTTATCATTTGCTTTTTTAATAAGAATAATATTTACAATCCAATTCGGATAAAGTACTTCTCGAATGAATCCTGCCTTAAGGAGCTTGTCGACCTTGTCTATTATAGTCTTCTGCCTTTTTGGTGCAAAACTGTGCTTTTTTTGCTTTACTAGTCGACGTTTAAAGTCCATATCCAGACGATGCTCTATTACTTCTGCATCAATCCCGGGCGTATCTGTGGGCGCCCAGTCCGTCAACATTCCTTTGCAAAAATGTGGCGAGCTCCTTTCTAACTTCTCCTTTCTCTGGAGCCGATCTTCATAGTATATTTTTTATTTCCATCATTTAAAGGGATCTCTATAAGGTCGTCAATGGATTCTCCTCTTTCTTTAGATAAATCATCACGAGCATCAAGTTCGTCCACTGGACAAAGGTCTGTTTGTCTTTCCTCTTTGTAGGGCAATATTGTAGCAGTGCCGAGCGAGTGCTTGATCTCCTCTAACCTTTCTGATTCCATGCCTTATTGAAAATTTCATTTTTAGGTAGTAAGTCGAAACCATAGCCCGGAGTGCATTCAAATTAGGTTGGCCAAGGATCGCATTATAGGCAGAAGGACTTTGACTACTAAAAAATTGACTTAAGCTCTAGATTATTTTGGGTACTTGCTCGCTACTATAGGCAATATTATTATTCCTTCCACCGACACTGCATCGCATGTAAATCCTACTAATGGAGAATTCATCGAGCCCATCCTACTATCGGATATGGACATTTTAGAAAATGCATCATAAAATAAGATATTAGTAGAGTTTTCATTATCAATTAAAATGCGGTATACATCATAATCAACAATATTTAAAGTAACTACAATCATGTCATTATATGGAAGTTGAACTCCTCGGGCATCTTTTCTAGTGAAAATGATGGGTTCTTTGACTCACTACTTCTTTGTTGGCCCTACTGATGCACCGGCCTCTCCTTGCTAATGTTCCCCCAGCGATAGTATCGATGATTCCAAGGAGAGGTCGAATCTCCTTGCAGCTCGTCCTGCTAAAATAGTTCAGGCTATGGTGGGGCTCTTGGATGATCTTTTCTTCTCTCCGATCGACGTCTGATAAATCGGTCCAGCTAACCTCATCTAATTAGTGCTTCGATCTCATCCTAAAGCTAGATGCACTCTTTAGTGTCGTGACTATGGTCATGATGGTAGAGATAGTATTTGTTGGGGTTGCGCTTGGCCGGATGAGTTTGCATCCTCTCCAGTCCTGCCAGTTGCTTTCTTATCTCCATCAACACATGGGTCTTTGAGGCATTCAAAGAAGCATATTTGTTGAATCTTCTGGGAGGAAAGTTCCGTCAGGCCCTTCGATCCGGACTTTCCTATCGATGAGCTTGAGGAGGAGTTCGAGCTCGTCTTACGTTCGAAAGGAGTTCGGAAGCACGACCGAGCTTCACTTTATTTACTTTCAGGTGCGGGCTTGCTGGATTCACCCGCCTGCCATTTTCTTGCAGTCTTGTCATCCTTCAATTTGAAGGCCTCCTTCATCTGGGCATAACCTTCAGCCCGAGCCAATATATTAGCAAAATCTCTCGAGTACTTTCTTTCCAGGAAGGATAAAAGATTATTATTTTGAAGACCATCTTTCAGTGCGGTCATGGCTACAGATTGATCTAAGTTTCGAACTTCTAGCATAGTAGCATTGAAGCGGTTGACATAGACTCGGATGGACTCCCTTTCTTTCTGCTTTATATTGATGAGAAAGTCCAAACCTCGTCTTGGGCTTCGGCTGCTTATGAAATGAGTTGCAAACTGATGGCTCATTTAGTCAAAAGAGAAGATTGTATCCGACTTATGACTCGAGTATCGATTTCTTATTATTTTCTTCAAGATAGATGGAAAAGCTCGGCACATAATGATGTTCGGTACGTCGTGGAGCAGCATCATCATTTGGAAGATCTCAAGATGGTCGATCGGATCAGAAGTTCCATCGTAACTCTCAAACTAAGGGAGCTTGAAGTTCGACGGAATAAACTCTTGCATGATCTTAGTAGAGAAGGAAGGATCGGTGCAGATGTCGTTATGGTGGATTAGGGTGGTATGGTGGAGCTCCTCAATCTATCGATTCATGTCCTGAAGCTTCTGATCGAGAGCATCATCTCGATCATGGATCTTAGAGGGTCGTCGACTATTGATGAAAAAAGTCTCCCCTGGAGAAGAATCATGATCGAAGCAAGGGCTCCTTGCTCTGCTTCTCCTTTCCAAGGGTAATGGGTCTACTGACCCAGGTTGCCCTTCTTGGTGCTGATTCTTGAGGTTTTGGCTGGGGTCTCTTCGACTAGGTTGCCATTGGGGGCTACTGCATAACCTGCACAATTTCGATGAGGCCTCGAACCTGCTGCATCAGCAGATTAAACTGCTTCGGATCTATCATGACCGCTAGTGGAGGACGTTAAGGAGCTGACGGTGGAGTCGGAACGAGCGGATCTGGCTCGGATTTGACGGTTGAAGTAGTAGACCACCGGATTGTTGTCTTCTTTGGGGCCATTTTTGGGATCAAAAGAGATCAAACAGAGATGAATCCCAAAGGATTAAAAGAAGAAAGTAAATAAGATCGACTAAGAACTCCTTTTAGAATAAGGGCTCAAAGCTCTTTCTCTAGTGCCAATCCTGTTGGTGCAGAAATCTATGAGGATACTGGAGGTAGCTGAAGTTGGAAAGTTGAGGCTGTCGACGAGACCTGCAAAACAAAGTCCAAATCGAAGGTGGGTGGCTCTGGTAGGATCCTCTGATGCTTAAGTCAGTTTTCCGACCAATTGGAATGGAGTGCTCAGAAAATAGAGAAGCAAAATGATGGAAAGGAGAAGAGAGCTTAGAAAAAATGTATCTGAAGAATTTTTTTTATAAACGGAGCGTGCAACAGACTGATGGTGACAGCAGTAACTGTTTGGTATTTGACTGTTGAGGCCACATGTTATGGGGATGAGTTGTTGTTTGTCACGATTTGTAGATGATAAAAATTTCTTTGTTAGAGTTCAGACGTAGGTCGGAGATTTTGATATATATAGTGGACTTATGATTGACCGAGGCTGTCTATGAATATATTATGACTTTCTGAATAATATATATGGCTTTTATTTTGTAAATATATATAACATTCTGAATAATATATATATAATTTTTTTTGAATATATATGATATCCTAAATATTATATATGATTTTCTGTATCTTTATATGACATCATGAACAATATATGTCATTTCCTGATGCCTTATTTGACTTTTTGTGTCCTTATATGATATTCTAAATAATATATATAGCTTCCTGATTCCTTATATGACTTCTTATGAATATATATGATATTTTGAACAATATATATGACTTACTATAAATATATATGATATCTTGAATAATATATATAGATTTTTTATATCTTATATAACTTTTTATAAATATATATGATATCCTAAATAATATACATGATTTTCTATATCTTTATATAATATTTTGAATAATATATATGGCTTTTTGATACTTTATATAACTTCTTGTAAATATATAATATCCTGAACAGTATATATGATTTTCTGTGAATATATATGATCTTATAAATATTTATATAATTTTTTGAGTCCTGAATAACATATATAGCTTTTTGATGACTTATATGACTTTATATTATATATATATATATATATATATATATATATATATTTTAAATAATATATATATATAATTTTTTATATCTTTATATGACTTTCTATTGATTATTATGACTTTCTGTTATTTTATATAATATTAGGAAGTTATAATACTATTTTTTTTTATTCTATAGAGAGAAAAAATATTTTTATCAGTAAAAATCTGATGTAAAAAAATTGAGTGATGTTAAATATCTATCTTATTATTAATTATGCTATGCAGTTCAATGTAATTGAATGATGCATTTTATATCAATTTTACTGCACTGCATGCAGTATATAAAATATTTTTTATTTTAAAATTAGTTTGGTTCTAAGCGTGATCTTAGCTCAACTATAGCCCATTGACTATCACCTATTTATTTTTAATTTTATTTTTTTTTGAAAGGGTGGAGCACTCGTATCATTCTGATATGAATATAACAAAACAAGGTTAGAAAAAAATATGACTTGGAAGAACATCGGCGGAACCGCAGCATCAGTCCAAAAACTCCTTTGACTGTTTAATTAAAATAAAATATTGTGATGATCCTGCGGATGCTCACGTAATGTGATTTTTTGCCCGGTGCTCCGACCATCATCTGTTTTATGGAAGTTGGATTGCGACAATACCATTCACAAGAATTGTTGCCGTCGTCTATGTCGGGTGCCGTTCACGGACAAGTTCGTTGTCATCTACATGTTGGTCCATATATCTACAAAAAAAAAAAAAAAAAAAAAAAGAAAAGAAAAGAAAACTTTTCATTGGATACATGGAGACGAGTAAATTAAGAATCTTTTCTCTTAAATCCAGAGCAATAAAAACAAATAGATGCATTGATTTTTTCTTTGATCTGGATGATGGATTCAAAATACTTTAATTCAAAATTTAATTTATGATCGTCAAGGCTTAACATCCAAGCATGGCTTAATTAGAAAAAGAAGAAAAGCAAGGGACCGATTCAACTCAAATATAAACAGGATCAGGCTTGAGTTTTAATTTGATCTTGATCGTGATTAAAAAATGATTAAAATAAAATATAATAAAATATTATAATTTAAAATATTAAAATAATAATCTATATTATAAATAAAATATATTATTATGCTTGATTAGGCCCGCAAGTCTTCGAGCAAAATATATTGTTACTTGAGCTTGAGCTTGATTTTAAAAATCATTCGAATTATTCGAGCTCAATACTTAAACTTAGATCAAAATCAAGTCCGAGCAGCTCGTGAGTTGCTGGCTTATGCCTTTTAAAGTCGAACCCTATCTCTCGGCACTTGTGGCAAGGGTAATAAGGTAATACCATCCAAACGAAGGTTTGATGGGAGAACTCGAACGGGCCCGGTCGAGATCACGTTGTTCAGTACGCACCCGACCAGTTTAGAGATGAACCATGTTCAACAAGCGCAGTTGCTAAGACATTTTAAGCTTCCGGACATCTCAAATGCACACGTTCCACGTAAGCAAAAACAATGTGAGAACATTTATACCATCCATGTATTCTTATAGACCTGCAAAAATCTTTTCGCACCTGAGACTTCGACTCGCACCCACGTTTTTCAAAGTTTCAAACTCGGAATTTAACCTAAACCAGGCTAATGCAGCAAATGGATTGGACTTGTCTGACATGAATCCGCACCTAATTTTGTTTTGGTCCCAAAATTTGAACTGGGACCTATCACCTAGCAAAATTTACTTCCTGTTGGTTTAGTTTTAGGCCAAGCGTGACCAGAGGTTAACATTCAGTTCCAGAATCAAATTTTTGCTTAATTAAATATTTCATAGAGCTCGTCAAATTAAAATTGTCATATTTTGCTAGGATGGAGCTGAGCACACCCACCCCATCCCATCTACCAGACGGATCAAAAACCGCTTTCATGGATTTAACGAGGACATTAGGCATTCAATCCTATATTTAATCGATGCCTATGCATTTCAAACCCGGGTCGGCTCTATGAAAGCCTAAGACCCATTCCGCCGCATCAGATCGGCAACATTTGCAAAGAGTTTGTTGACCAAATGTATACCAAAAAGAGATAAAAATTATAAGGAATTATATAGAAAGATTTAACATACATAATAACCTTGCTGCTTTTAGATAGAAATTCTCAAAATCCTAGCATATTTTACCAACATAGAGAATAGATATGAACCGTATTGATACAACATCATTTATGGTACAGTGAATTAGGGAAATTTATTAAAAGGACAATTGGGTTGATTAAGCAACCAAGTGGTATATGAAAAATTTGAACTCAAAAGTCATTTGATGATTACATTTGAAGTAGATCATACTCTTTTTATCCGACTCTTTTTCAAGCATGATATTTGCATTTTCATGTTTATTACATGTTTTCAATGTGATACTTTATAAATAGGAGAAGGTTTGTGCACTATGTTATATAAATCACCTAACAAAAATATTTTATCTTGTGCAAATTATCACTTAATATTATTTTTTATAAATTAAAAATTAAATAAGATACGAGAGTGAATCAATATGTTACATATATATATATATATATATTTCAATTATTATCATTCAATTATTATATAAGAGACATATGCTCTCGCCGGTGTGCTAGAATTATAATAAATAACTAAAACTTATATAAAAAATATATATTTTTAATTTTTTATTTAAATTATTTTGATAAAATGTTCATATATAGATTGCTATGATAGGCATAACGGCTTCCTTACCATTCCTTCAAATTTTTCTTTATTTTTTTATCTAAAAAATAAATGATTTAAAATGATGATTTTATTATTATTATTTTTTAATCCTCACAAGCAGCATTTTTATCATTTCCACAATCCTCTTCCTGATTTTTGGCTATTTTCGAATGATGATTTCAAATTTTCTTTTTTTCATCTTCACAAGCAGTATTTTTATCATTTCTATAACTCTCTTCCTTATTTTTTGGCTCTTATTAATACTATTAGTAGTTGTACATAAACAATATCAAAAAGACAATCAATCTTACTTTAAAACTCCTTGTACTAGATTATACATGTTTTTTCTTTGAAATTTTGTAGGAAGAACGTTCAAGTTTCTTTGGTTTTGGGTATGTAAAATAATGTAATCCTAAAATAATCCAATTGATGTGATATTTGCATATTCTTTTTATAGTAAGATATTGATATTTGTATATTTTTTTAGTAAAATATTTGCATGCCTTTTAACTCTCGTAAAATTCAAATTTCAGAGCTTTACTTTAAAGTTTTATTTATATTTTCTATAATTAATCAAATTTCGTATATAAAATATAATCCATCTATTGCAGTCAAGAATATTTAAATTTTGTCCGTTAAATTTCAATTTTAAATTTCAATCTAAAATATATCTCACGCGGAAAAGATGAGCTATCGATAAATATGGGCTACCTAATATAATGAATGTGATCTATAAATTTATTATTATATAAATAAGTAAGTTTGGATGGTCGATTTCAGATGTTATATTTATATTTTAGAGCAACGCGTAGTGCCAACTCGGTACAATCCAACCTTGACTCCGATCGTTTCCAACTTATTCCGTTACCACCCAAATCATGCTCCCATCTCCTTGCCCGGCCTTCACTCAACTTGCCGTGAGAGTACATCCTGCTGCTGCGAAGCTACCTCGCATTAGGTTGAAATTCCAACCGTACGAAAACATTTAATCTACCGTCTACGTTCATGCGAGAACCGGCGGCCGACACCTTCTCGCAAATTCCTATGCGGTCGTTCGCACAGGATACTCTCCAGAAGCCGCTTCCACTCACTCTCCCTCACGTGCGCGTGAACGCAACTTATTCCTTGGCACCCAGATACCTTGCATCGACTTGGACTTCTGGGAAATGGCTATCACCGGTCGCCGTAGGCGATCTATCACCCCCATGTTGGTATTTGGTTGGAGATAGACCTGACCATTTTTGGGAGCGAGCCTGACCTGGCTTATGGAGCAAGTGTTCGGGTTAGTCAAGTGACTGGGCCAGCACGGACAAAGCTTTGATTCTCCCTTGGTCCCAGAATCTTGTATGGAGCTAAACCTCTAATTAGGTTGGGTTAGTTTTGCACCTAATGCGATCGGTTTAAGATGAATTTTCGCATAATCAAGCATAATATAGAGCGTGGCAAGTTAAAATTGCTTAACTTTGGTGGAAGGAGTTTACCTAAGATCGATCAAGGCTTGAGTTTAATGGTTAATAAAGCTCCTGGTTTGCATACTTTGGGGGTTCAGGGTCATAGTTTAATGATCCATTCTTTTGAAACAAATTGGTGTTAACTACGATAAGAAAGTTTGTCCTTATTGATGTTTCTTGCTACAACGGTCATACCAAGTAAGTTTAATTTTGTGTATACTTTGTTGATACAACTGTCAAACCAAGTCAATAGAAAAATATAGTAAGGGAAAAGCCAAAGTTAAAAGGAATGATAGTGAAAGACTTGGCAGGGCCTTAAAGACCTGTTTATATTTGGACACACCGATATAGAATTCTTCGGTGATCGAGCAAATTCGCGAAATAATCCAATATAAATTGACTCGGACTTGAACTCTAATTTGGATGAGATCTTCATCTTGTTAAATCTGGCTTGAAAACTAATTTCATCGCAGAAGTACTCCACCTAAATAGAAGAAACCAAAAAAAAAAAACTGTTCCACCCAAGATGGTCTAAATCTGGTCCTGTTGGACTCGAAGTAATAGCTAGGCAACCACTTTTGGGCCCACCATGACCATTTTTTAAATGTTCCTAGGAGGTAAGCTCAAATGGAAGGTGACAACATCTAATATCTTGCCGGAACTACAAGCCAGGTGCATGTGTTACTAACTAAGTAATCTCCATCCACCTCTCTTTAAGTCTTACTAATCTCCATCCACCTCTTTAAGTCTTACCCTCACATCTTAACCATGGTTAACAAAGTAGTAAGCCCAACCCTAGCCGCAGGGGAATCCTATACTCGTCCACTCCAGTTCCGCTACTCCCCCGGACCCACCCCAGCTTCTAGAGAACCTTCGATTAGAAGGTATCATTAAGACCTAAAACCGTGGATTATTTATAGCCTTTGGGCTAATTAATACGCCTTCTAATCCCCACTTGTCCTCCCTCACCTATTTCTACGGGCAGCTGAGAGCCACCGTTCAGCGATCTCGCCGTGCCAGCCCGCCCTGCCCGTTCTGCCCGTCTCCCTCCTCCTCTTCCTCGCGTAAAAAAAAAAGAAAAAAAAAAAAATCCCTGCACTCTCTGCCTCGAGTGAAGCCCTTCGCTGCTCTCTTCTCTCTCTATCTTTCTCCTCCCTTTCTCTTCCTCTCTCTTTTCTTCTCCTTTGTTCTCGGCCCTCTGATCGAGATCCGGCCGGGATCCGACGGTTGACGATGAGCGACGCCGTGTTCTTCCAGTCCATCTCGTTTTAGCGCTGGAAAGCTCCGGATCCGCTGGTTCTCCGCTCGGATCTCCCTTCCAGGTACCATTTCTACCTCTGGTCTCGCTGTTTTCTTGCTGAAATTCTCATTTTTGGCCGAAAAAATCGATATCCGCTTGTTTTCTAGTGTTTCCCGTTCTAATCCGGGTTTTAGACATTTTCTTTCTCCTTTTCGAGATTTCTGTGGATTTTCTCCAATTTTTTATTTTTTGATATTTTCAAGGTTTTCGTTCGATCTAACGCTTCTCTGCATAGATTCTCACTGGTTTCCTTGGATTCCCTTTGTCCAGTTTCAAGGAAGTTGGTGGCTTTTTTCCAGAATTTTTATTTTAAAGATTTTCCTTCATTGTTGTCTTATAGATTCGTTGTTTAACGGTTTACGTTAGATCCGACGGCTTTTGTTGCATCTCCCATCTCTTCCTCCCGCTTCCCAGGTTCACCGGGATACGAGATCTCGGTCGTCCAAAAAAATGGAGACGGTGATGCCAGCCATGGTTCCTGTCGCCCCGCTAACGTGCGCCGCCGAGGCTCTCGCCGTGGGTCTCCTCACCGCCGCCGTCGCCAAGGCCCACCTCCCTCCACCGGTAATTTTAGTCTCTCCGTTAACTCCCTCAATCTATTTAATTCCATCTTTTGTATCATTTATGCATCGACTCTTAGCAAGAAATCCTTGTCGTGTTAGGGCCTTGGTTCTATCTTGCGCCATGTGGGTCCCAGTCCGGACCGGAGGGGCAATATATTTCGTTTTTTCGTTATCTTTGGGTTCCGCTGTGGGTCCCGCCGCGGATAAAAGCATCGGCGTGTTTATTTCTGTTGGGTGGACTCCAGAATATTCGAATTCAGGGAATCGAATATTCGCTTATTTTGGTTTTTTGGTCTAAAAACCATCCACGACTTCGACCGGGTGATATCGAGGTAATGATGGGATGGTGAGGGTGAGGCGTTTCGCGTCTAGAAATGTTGGTGGGAATATCATGGTTCCACGTGCTAGCGTGGCCATTAGCTCAACGGTTACCTGACTGTCCTTATCCTAAGTTTTGTAGAAAAATTAATTAAATAATGAGTTTCTAGATTGTAACGTCATTTATAAATAAACTACTCTATTATGAATATTTACGTAGAGGGCCCTCGCCAAGTTTGACTTCGAAGTTTTCGAGAAGTCATTTTGACTAGTAATAAAAAATTGATTAAGATTAAATTACCTTGATTGAATTTTTGACTTTTGAATGATGTTATGTAAGTCTATTATGTCCACTAGTTATAATAAATGTTTTTTTTATTTGTTTCGAGAAGAAACATAAGTTATTATAAATGTTGCATATTTAATTATTGATCAACATGAAATCATTCTTGATGGTCGATGGTGCCATTTTGTAAGCCAAGGACTAGATGTAAGTTATCAATTCTATGCCCATCTTTTCTATCAGAAAAAAAAAAAAAAAAAAAAAAAAAATCCCACATCTATCTGAATAAAGGAACACTGAAAGTATATATATCACTTGGCTTTTGATGGCTTCTTGATGGGTACACCATGATGGTGATCGTTAATTGATCAGAACCACTCTGTGGATGTATGGACTGCTCATTCCTTGCACTTGTATTTTGGCCGATGGTATCTTCAGATGCCTTCATAGAAAGTATTGTGATGGAATCTTGCGGGAGGTCCATCATGTGATGTTGTACATGGGCAGAGGGAATGTGATTCAAGGACAATGTTGGTGGTACATCTAGATGTCACTTCTAGAAGTTTTCTATGTGAGTGCACGAAAGATAGCATTATCCCATTTACTCCTTTTAATTGTTATTGGACTGTCAAAGGTTTGGTGAACTTTCTACTTAATCTAATTGACATAGATCTATTGGAAGTTTAGACCATCTCTCTTGGTGGCGATGGCTGCCTTCGAGTTAGGCAAAAAGTGGTTCTTCATTTCAATGTGTATTGAATTTTATGTATAAAAGATCATTCTTGTGCTCAGAAGAATGGAAATCTTTTAAACAAAACTGGAATCTCTTCCAATGTCAATGGTTTTAGTCTTTACTCTTTAGCTTGGCTATGGGGTTGTGATTGTTCTTTTAAGCCTCCTTGCTTCATGTCCAGGTTTTTCCTTTAGATTTCTATTTGTTTCAACTTATTAGTAGCTTGCTGACATTTTGAAGTGGTTTTCTTATTGTTCAGGATCCGCTCTATATTATGCCCGATTTTCAAGTGAACAGACGGAACCATGACAAAAATGAGCCTGTTGATGCTGATGATGAAGATGGTGGCGAGGATGGGGATGGGGAAGATGGTGACTTTGGAGAGGGTGAAGAGGAGCTCTCTGAGGAAGAGGGGGAGGGATATGAGAATCCCAACAATAACAGTAGCAAGAAGGTGCCGGGTGGCGATGCTGGAGGTGAGGACAATGGAGAGGATGAAGAGGAAGAGCCCGAGGAGCAGGAGGATGGTGATGATGATGACGATGGAGATGATGACGATGAGGATGATGATGACGGTGGAGATGATGAGGAAGAGGTGGTAGAGGAAGAAGAGGATCAGGAAAATGAGGATGAGGAGGAAGACGATGAGGATGAGGCACTTCAGCCCCCAAAGAAGAGGAAGAAGTGAAAGCCTTTTTCTTTTTTGTTTTCAGTTTGAGGAGGAAGAAGTGAAAGCCTTTTTTTTTTTAAGTTTAATTTCTTTTTGCTTTTAGAGGATCTCTTTTCTTTCTTTTCTGTCCATCTCCTATCTCCTAACTTTGGTGTTATCTTATTTAGAGTGATGTGGACGTAGCTTTCAGCATGGGTGGTCCATGTAGGACTACTGTTATCTAATGCATTAGAGAGCTTCACAAAATTCTGAGATACATTGAGCCAAACTAGCCAGTGGATGGATTCCACTTTGGCAATTCTAGAATGATGCTTAAAATTGGAAGGTACTGATAGCTCCATTTCTATGGAAAAAATTGCATGAATTTGTAGGCCATGATTGGTGTTGCATATCAGGGGATGTCTTCATGTGAATCAAGAGGGGTCTGTTTGGTTGCATGTAATTGAATTTATTGGAGTTTTAATTAGTGCAACAAACCCAAATCTATTGTTTTTTTTCTGGTAAATACTGCGATCAGCGAGTGGTTTGGGGCCAAAACCCTAGGCTGCCATGATTTGAGAGCATTGGGGAAGGTTTTTGGGGGTCAGGGAAAGAGATGGGCATGGCATGATGGTCGTGTGTCCGTTGCATCGCTAACTCAAATCCGGCGTTCGATGTCATATAATTGCAATTATAGACTGAATGGTTAGACACGTTTCTTCACATTTTTTAGAGCAACATTTCCATTTGATGCTAATGATCGTTTGCAGCATTTTTGATCTCTTGACCGCAAGAAGCCTGAGATGAGCTACAAAAGGTCAAACAGTAAGGCTGATGGTTGTGGCATCAATTAACAAGAATTTTGCTGTTCTATGTTCAACAGTATTTCTGATGCCTGTGGACATTATGAGTAGTAGGAAATTGGTGTGGAGGATATATAGTTACTCATCATTAAAAACAATTTTATACTTTTGTAAACCTAATATTTGGTGGAGATTAAAAATTGAAGGATGCCAGCTAATTAGGTTGGCCAAATATTTGATGATGATACCAAAATAAAACTTATATTCTGGCTTCCCACAGATTTGGCGGGTTAGGGGTATTTTAGAGAGCACCACCTGAAATCAGAGGTTAGAGGTATTTAGAGGAGCAATCTCCATTATGTAGCCAATTGTCCTTGGCCTATCAAACTTCAAAAAGAGATGGAGATTGCTCATGTTATGCCAACATAGGCAGATAGATGCATTCAGAATTTAGATCATAAATAAAAAAAAGTCTTGCCCTTTCCCAGGGTGCGCATCAAGCTGGCTGGTCCGATCCGTGTTTGATGATATTTCTGAGCTTTATAAACCGAATTCTGTTGGCTTCTCAAATAACAAAACAAATAGTAAACAAACAATAGAATCTATAACATTCGAGCATTCTACTATATGATTAAATTCCGGCGCATTTGCGTTTGTTATAGAACAAGGATTAATCTTGCCTTTATTTCCTGCTATACTAATACCATGTTGAAAAGAGGATCAAAGATAATAGCACTTAACGTTACACTTGGTGTTTGCTTCCTGGCAGTCGAGGTGGCACAGGTTGTGCTCGTTGCCGCGAGGAAGCTGGACGCAGTTCTCCGCGATGCACACGCTCATCAAGTCCCCGCAAAAATGCTCGCACCATAACTCTCCGTCCGGCTCTGTCTCGGATTGCAGGCCGCTACCGAGTGGCCGAGCCTCACCCTCGGTTGAGATTGAGACCACCAGCAAGAGCAATACCAGACCAATGAGCTTCGCCATCACCATGGCCATTTTCTTGGTTTGGTTTGGATGTCTTAATTGGTGTCCTTGGGTTTCCAAATATATAGAAAGGTGCTCAAGTAGTTTCGTATGAAATTAGTATATCCGCCGGCGCTTGATGTGTGAGAAAAACTGTTGTGGGAGGCCGCAAGGCGTGCATCTAAGAGTTAGAAGGTCCTTGGTGAGGTCGCTAATTGAGTGGTAATCTTAAGTAGGATATGATGTTATTGAAGGGTTTTACACATTGTGCGCAATATTTTGCTAATATTGTGTATTATATCTGTTCTTATCGCAAATTGATTTAAATAAAATAATATTTATTTGCATCATGCACCTTGGATTAACATTCCACCAAGAAGTCATATTACCCTTGGGGTCCATTTTTTTATGGATAATGTCATCTTGCGATCGGGGTGGCTGGAGTTGGACGGTGACAATAGATCGATGACGGCGGAACGGCGGTGGTAGGACCTGCAAAAAAAAAAATTTCGAACCAAAGATAGCTCCGATGGAAATCTTTCGATGCTCAAGTCAGAAAATGTGAATATTTTGAGAGAGAAGAGATCGCATACCTTTGGAGATCCTTATTAGCTCTTTTTATAGATAAAAGTGGTTAGGTTATTAGGAAAGTTTGTTAGACGAATCATGGCATGATCATATTGGAATTTTAAATTGAGATCCTACCAAATGAGTGATTGGGCTAATTTTGTTCATTTTGGCACCCATTAAGGTGCTGTTGGAGCTGAAAGTTTAAGTAGAATCAATAGGAATCGACCAAAAGTACTGATAGATCGGTAAGCTTTAGCTGACTGATAAACATGCTAAGATGGTTGAGCCCATAACATTGGTTCGAAAGAAAATTAGGCTGTCTGAAGTATGATAGGTGCCAAAGTTTAAAGTTTGCTAGTGATTGAATTAAAGATCATGGCGAGGACTGGTTGAAATCAGAAGGATCGGGCTGTACACAAGGTGTTCCCAAAAAATCTTGAAGAGGGGTAGGGAGAGATCATCAAAGATCTTTTTACTTTCATTGAATATTCTTGAAGATCGTGCCTGACCTTCTAACCTTCTTAAATTAAGTGAGTAATATCATCTTATAGTACGTGGGGACTACATCTATTAATGGCATGAATTGATAATCAGAAGTTTGAGAATGGATGATCCTTCTTTTACTCTTGACTATTTCTATATTTTAATAGAACGATGTGATGGAACTTGAGATACCTTCATGTCCTTGTATGCATGAGTCTTTAGTTAGTACGAAATTACTCCCAACACTAGCCTCTTACTCTCAAATTCCGAGTCATAATTGGGTTGGGCGAAGGGAGTATTTTTGGTCTGCCGAAGACGTATCAAGATTATCTTTTTAGCTCAGACGACATGTTTGCAGCTCTTGATGAGGTGAAGAGTCACATCATTCCAGTATTTTGTAGCCTTTTAGTTTATCAAGATCTACTCCCTGAAAAGTGAGAGGCTTTCTATGCGGTGGGGCTCACCTCTAGAACTAGGCGTCTATGGTGGGGTTTGTCTTTATTATTACTCTAGGCGGCATTGTTGCTCTACTCACTTTGTTTAGTGTTAATCCATCTTTTGATTAAAGCCAATCAAAGGCTTCTTCAATCGGGCTGAATATAGGCTGTCTTTGTTTATAACCAATCGAAGGCTCCTTCAAGTTTTGGAACGAAGATACTCTCCTATGGATGTGTTTTGGATAGTCCAGGGGCTTCTTGCATTGTCCATATCGATCTTGATATCTTTCTCAAAATCTTCAGAAAATGTTGTATGACAGTCTCAATCTACTTAGGATCTTTGAGGAAGGGTAGGGGTCCGCATAAGATCTTCAGATGTTGCATCAAACTACTTCCCCCAAGGGTCCGCATTCGTTCATAAATGCAAGATGATGCTTGAGGGTTAATGCTCCAAGTGTCATAATCCTATCGCCTTTCATAATGGCTTGATGGGAGTCTGCTGCCAGTCTAGCTTTTCAGTAGTCAAAACAGGGATCAACCAAATTAAAGATTGTTGGCTGAACCATGGTGGTTACTGGAGAAATGGCTTAGCGGCCGATGTATAGGTTAGAAATTGATGTATGAGATAATAGTTGATGCCTGTGATATTTTCGATGGTCACGGGACTCGAAACTCCGCATGGAGCTGAGGGTCAATTATTGAAATCTTTGGCTTGGATGATAATCAATGAGCTTCGAGATCCATATAGGATAAGCCCTACTGCTAGATTTCGATCTTTGATTTGGCTGAAGATCGACAGGCTTCGACGGTCCTTGTAGGTTAGTCCTCGCTGCTAGATTTTGATTTTTGATCCAGATGAAGATCGACGGGCTCCAAAGGTCCTTGTAGGCTAGCCCTCGCTGTAGATTCTGATCTTTGGCCTGGATGAAGATTGATGGACTTTGAGGGTCCTTATAGGTTTTTCTCACTTGTAGAATCCGGTGCTTCGCTCGAATGAAAATCGACAGGCCTTGGCAGCTTCAGATGTTTCATTAGAATAAAAATTAATGAACCAGGGGTCTTATTAGTTAGCCCCCATTTGCAGATTCCAATCTTTCATCTAGATGAAAAATCAATGGGTCGGAGGTCTTATTAGTTAGTCCCCTACTTGTGGCTTTCGATCTTTCACCTGGATGAAAATCAACAGGCCGGAGGTTTTATTAGGTAGAACCTTGCTTGTAGCTTTTGATCTTTTACCTGGATAAAAATCAACAGGTCAGGGGTCTTATTAGTAAGCCCCCTGCTTTTGGGCCGACCAATGAATGTTTGGTTTTTTTTGAGATTTTTTGAGTTCCATGGTTGGGAAAGATAGGTCCTTGATTTGATCACCTCTTTACTTGGTAGGGGCCTTCAGTTCCATCTCTTTGCTGCTTTTTTAGCTCCACTCGCTCCACTACGATGCCTTCTAGTGATAGTGACTAGGAGTCGGTCTTCCTAGGGCTCGGCCTGCTATGCCTGCTCCTTCGAGCCCTATAAAAGAGTTTGTTACCTTGATCTCTTCAAATCTATCTTATCAGGTTGGTCTCCTTAGGTTGGCTTTATCATGTCAGTCTCCTGATGATCTTGACCTTGTGTTTAGTCTTCGTCTCAGCCTTTAGACTTAGTGGCTTGTACTTGATATTTATCTTGACTTGACTTAGAGTTTTATCTCAGATTGGTTTTTTGATGATCTCGATCTATTGAGGTTGGATGTCTAATGACTTTAGCCTTTCGAGGTTGGATTTTTGTTGACCTCGGCCTTTTGAATTTGAATTTCTATTGGCCTATATTTTGACTTCGGAATTCGGCCTTGATTTTGATTTCGGCTCTAACCTTGATTTTGACTTCGGCTCTTCTACTTTGACCTTGATTTTAACTTTGAATCCGGCCTTGATTTTGGGTGTCCTATAGTCTTGCGAGAAGCAAAAGAGAGAAAATAGTGAATGAAAACTTAAGAGCATTTTACCATGACTTTTTGTTTGAGAGCCAATAAGTTTTGATTGACTCCTTGTTATTTGGTTTGAGCTTGATTTGTGCTTTGGATCACTTTAATTCTAACTTTAGATTAGGCTCTTTCTTCTTCTCTGTCTCTCTCTTTGACTTTGGATTGATCTTGATCTGGGCTTCAGAGATGCTCATAGGCTATCTTAACACGTAAAAGGTGCGAGGTCGGGTGTTGGTGGCCTCGGCTTGATGCAAGATTGACAGTGAGGTGCGAGCGGGCACTACTATAGAATGAGGCTACGACAATGTTTACTATTGCAGTGGTTTAAAAATCATTGTCCATAGGATCTACGATAATGGTTATAAAAAACTGCCGCCATATGTCTAACCTATGACAGCGGTTAAGAAAAACTGCTACCATAAAAAACTATCGCAGCAGTTATAAATAACCGCTATCATAGGTCTGATATATAGCAGCAGTTACAGCTAACCACTGTAATAGTATCCACATATAGCAGCGGTTACTCAACTACTATCATAGAACGGATCTATAGTAGCGGTTATGCTTGATCACTACCATAGGTCTGACTTAAGGTAGCAGTTATGTATAATCACTATAATAGGTCCAAAACCTGTGGCAGCAGTTTTTCCTAACCGCTGCCATAGATCGAGACTATTGCGGCGGTTTTTAGTAACCATTGCTATATCTTTTTTTTTTATTTTTTTTAAAAATATGATATAATTTTAAAATTTAATGTCCATCTTTATCATTCATTATCTAAATAATTATTATTAAAATATCATCACAAAAGATCGTCTCGATTCAATAGTCCTAGCTTCATCGATTAGTAAAATTTGATTTCGATAACCATAACAATAGCCTGATAATTTGATAGATGGAGACCACCGATGGATATGAAAATCTATGACGATGATCTTGGTGATGTTTATAGCATACTATCAAAGTTTGACTTCAATCGAATTTTGTTATCATGGTCAATTTAGTACGGAATAATTTTGGCCATTAAATGAGAAACAAATAAGTAAAAGGCCAAACAGTATCCAATTATAAGATAATTTTTTAGTTAAATAATTTTTGCTATAATTTTAATTATTTTATATAATAATAATAAAAAAATTCAAATCATTTATGCATGAACTGTTCACATTAAGTAAATCTTGCTAAAGCACAAGCATTATTACTTAAGAAGTTTGAGAATGGATGTTGAGTGATGTATAGTTTTGGATCGTTCTTAGATCTACCATTTGAATTTTATGATCACCATCGTAAAAATAATTAAAGTAATAGTAAAGATCATTTATCTAAAAAATTATCTCATAATCGGATGTTGTTTGATCCTTTGATCACTCGTTTCTTATTTAACGATCGAAATCATCCCATACTAAATTGATCATAATAACGATATCCGATTGAAGTAAAACTTTGATAGTCTGCTAGAAACGTTACTAAGATCATCATTGTAGATTTTTATATCCATCGATGATCTTCATCTATCAAATCATCATACTGTCGTTTGTAGTCATTGAAATCAAATTTTATCGATTGATAAAGCTACGACTATCGGATCGAGATGGTCTTTTATAATGATATTCTAATATTAATTATTTAGATAATAAATGATGAAGATGAGAATTAAATTTTAGAATTAAATTATATTTAGAAAAAAATAAAAAAATTAATTATTGAACTATGATAACGGTACGTTTTGTAACTGCTTCCATAGATCTATGGTAATGGTTTTCAGTAACCATTGCCATAGACCTATGGTAGCAGTCTGAAAAGTGCTGCTATAGATTAGATTATTTTTTACTTGGCCGCACCTCCATTTTTATTTTTTTCCTCTAATCCTCTCTCTCTCTCCCTCTTCTCTGCCATCGGTGAGGTCCCTCCTTTTTCTTCTCCGACCAATGCCGCCTCCTCCCCCGCCTTCTCCTTCTTCCACAATCGGTGCTGCCTCCTCTTTCCTCGATCGACCCCACCACCTTCCTCACCTCCTTCTCCGAACGGCCCTGCCACCTTCCCTAGCTCCTCCTTCTTCTCCGACCGGCCCGACTGCCAGCCCCGCCACCTTCCCCGCCTCCTCCTTCTTTCCTGGTCGGCCTGGTTGCCGACCCCGCCTCCCTTCTCTCTTTCTCTCCTCTCTTCTCTCGATCCAACCCGTCACTACTGTCCCCTTCCTCTTTACGTCGGCCCACCACCATCCCCTCGGCCTCCCTACTCTCTCTCTCTCTTTCTCTATCCCTCTCTTCCCTCTTTCTCTCTGTCTATCACTCTCTCTTCCCTCTTTCTCTTTCTCTCTTCTCTCTTTCTCTCTGTCTCTCTTCTCTCTTTCTGTATCTCACAATCTCTGTCTCTCTTATAGATGACCTCTAGCACAGTCGTCTTCCTCTAGCATCATTGTTAGCGACCCTCGAAGCTCTATGCGACCTCCTCTCCATAGCCACAGGTATGATTTTTTTTTAATTTTATAGTAATATTTATTAATTATTATTTATAATATTTTATAATAATATTTAAAGAGAACCTCCATTGGTGGGTTCTAAAATATGCTGGTGATCGTAGGTCGTGCTGGCGGGTAAGAGAGCTCCTGCTAGTTGGTTTTGAACCGTACCGATGGATTCTAGGCCAGACCTGAAGGAACATATCTAGGATTTTAGGGCTAGATCTTAAAATTTTTTCAAAATTAGGCAACGAAAGACTAAAATAAATTAAAATTTATTTATAAAAAGCAGAGAACTCCTAGATCTAAGATTCTATAACATGATTATAGCATGAGATTAAATAAAAAATTAAAAATATTAGAAAAAATATGTTGATCATATCAACATGCATCAACACTAAATCTAATGTAGGTATGTAATAATAGATCAGATATATATTATCTATGCAAGTTAGATATTTTAACTTGCTGATTCGGACTTGAGGATGATGCTCCAAGCCGCATACACGTTCAACCTCTAAGAGATATCCACATGAGCCCACGAATCCTGATCAGAAATCCTATGCAAAAAATTAGCACAGTATGCTAGTACTATGCTGATTCTTCTTCAACGGCCGATCCAGTGCCTTCTTCTTTAAGACTTGGACTTCTCTAAAGAATAGAAGGAAGATGAGAGATTTCAGATCTAAGACACTCTTAAATAATCTCAAAAAGAGGAGGAGAAGAGAAGAATAAATCTGTTCTCTCACCTAGACACCTAGATTAGTGTCTATGAAAACCCCATCTCCAAGAGGTCTCTCACCCTGGTATTCACATGCTCAAAAGCCCTCTCTAAGGTCTGAAATATCTTCACAAATCAGTCCAAAATTCATCATATATAATGAGATATAGAGAAGTTCTTATTGGATCAAATTTTTAGACTAAGAAAGAACAAATATGGCAACTAGTTAGGGCGCCCAACACTTGGACACCCCCTCCTTTCTTTTCAGCATGGACCATCAGAGAAAGGTGCACAAAAATCCTTTTTTTTCCATTGAACAAAATAGAGAGAAAATAGGGAGATGAGGGCGGCATGCATGGGAGGAGTTTTAGTTTCCTCTATAACTAATTCAAACTTCCTACTTTTGACCCGGTCTATAACTAATTATCATATGAGAAAGAGAGGAGAGAAGTGGGTGTGCGTGAAGACCAAGGAGAGGAGGTTTCACACACAACATAAAGAGAGAGTGGGCATGGGGAGGCATGGAATGTAGGTGGTGCAAGCAAGGTGGATCCTAGTCTTACTAGGATTCCATATTTGACTTGGTGAAATATGGTTTCTCAAACCAAATCAAATCAGAAGTAACTCAATCCAATTAAATTAGATCCTAATCTAATTAAAAACTTAATTAAATTAGATTTAATTTTAATTTAATTTTTTAATTAAATTAAAAAATTGAGTTGATCAAAGTTCTAGTTGAATTAGAACTAGTTCTTTCTTGTACTTGGCTTATCCAATAAACCAATTAAACTTGATCCAATCAAGTCTAATCAAATCTAATTAAATCATTTTAATTAGACTTAATCTCAACCCTCTAACTTAATCAAATTAAGTTAATTAATAATTAAATTACTATTCGATCCTCCTGCAATATTTGCACTAGGTTAAACATCAATCGAATTGATCATTTAACCTTAGAATAATTCTCAATTATTGATCAACCATCCGATTGGATTATGAACTTTAATGTGTGTGACTCCATAGGTCTGAACTTAAGTCTGTAGTATAGAAATAAATTTTTATATCGATCAAAATAACCATCTAGCAATGGTACCTGACAATCGGATAGGTCGAATGTGTAGAACAACATCCTTAGAACCCATATGCATATAATTTTCATATAATTCTTCTTCTTGACCAAAATGCTCGTAGGATACTTCAGAGTTCAACTGTCAACTCTGATCAGGCTACCTACATTGTATTTCAAAATACTAAATCTATCTCATAGATTATCCTGTGCAAGATTTTGCTATATTGAAATATAGTGATACATTCTTCTCCAACTCTTAGAGTGGTCAATCCCATTTTGATCACATACCGATTTTGCAAGTACTTGACTATGCCCAGAAGCTTTCCATTACTGAATTAGAAATTAATTAGTTTGGTACTGTTGGTGCAGAAATCCATCTTCGCCGGAGGTCGTCGGAGTCGAGGCCGTTGAGATCATCGGAGTCGAGGCCGCTGAGGTCGCCGTCGGAGACCTGCAAAACAAAGTCCCATCCGAAGCTGATGGGGGTGGCTCCGGCAGGACCCTCTGACGGTCAAGTCAGTTTTTGACCAACAGGAATGGAGTGCTCGGAATGAGTTCTGGAGCTTAGAGATGATGAGGAGAGTTTAGAGATCAGAGAGCTTAGCCTTAGCGTGTCGGGAGGATCCTTTATATAGTGGAGCTTGATGGTGACAACTGCAGTCGCATGCTGGCGGGCCGCTCGAGGTTCGGCGGAGTCAGTCTCATGGGATGGTGCCGTGTGCGGCGGATTGAGGGTGACAGCCATCGCCGCCTGACAGTTTTGCTATCGCCTACGGCGGACTGACTGATGGTGATGGCTGCAGAGCTTGCCGAATGAAGGGTTGAAGGAGGCCTTCATCGTGTGCCCATTTTAGAGGAGTTCGGGCTCCTGAAGAGGAAGATAGGAGGGAGTTTGGCTCCCATAGGCGTCTGGTTGGAGGTATGCAGCTAAGGCTCGTCCGTCGAAGAGTTCGGCCGCTGAGAATCCAAAGCTCGATCATTTGGGAGTTCGACCGACTGTTGGACTTCGACTGAGTTTGGGACTTCGGCTGGCTGTCGGCTGAGGCTTGGATGCTTGAGAGTTCGGTAGGAGCTCGATCGTCCGAAGTTCGGTGAGGGCGACCGCTGAGGAGTTCGATCGAGAGGCGACTGCTTGGGGAGTTCAGCCGCTAGGCAGTTCGGTCGGCTGAAGGAGTTCGGCCCGGAGCTTGGCGCAGGGGAGTTCGGCCTCTAGGCAGTTCGGCCGTGGTAGGGGCTCGTGGTAGGCGCCTGCTCGCGCTGGCGCCTGGCGCTAAAGCTCTTCAGCGGCTACTGGTTACATTGGGCTGAGCGTCGGGCCGGGCTTCGGCAGGAGCGGGATTTATCCCCAACAGTAGCCCCCCCACTCCCGAGTTCAAAAATTGAAGGAAGGGAGTACCAAAACAGGCGGCTGCCGAAGTCTTCTTCCAGGCTCCGCATTTGTTGCAGCTGAAGCTCGGGGGAGATCTCATCTCCAGCCAATATTGACGCTGAAGTTGAAGCTGAGGCTTGGGGGAGACCTCATCTCCGATTAATGTTTGGAGTTGGAATGGAACTCGTTCCCAGCTAAAGTCGATGAGGCTGATGTTGAAGCCGAAGTAAATCTCGCCTCCTGTGGTCGAGGTCGGAGTTGAGCTCCTTTGGGATGACATTATCTCCATCAGCTGAAGTTGACTCGGGGGAGACCCCCTCTTCTACGGCCGAGGTTGTCGCGGTCGCTCGGGGGCGATCTCATCTTCTGAGCTTGCCGTAGACTTTGAGGCTTGGTCTAGAATCTTGCTCACGTCAGGACGGGGTTCCCCTCATGTTCCTAATGGGCTTGGTCTAGGATCTTGCTCGCCTCTCCCTCTATCTCGTTTTAGGTGAACGAGGCCTTCGACCTTGCTCGCGTTAGGATGAGATTCTCCTCCTGTTTCCAACAGGCTGTGGGGGCACATAGGGACCGTCGTCCTCGCCTCTCCCCCATCTCGTTTTAGGTGAACGAGGCCTTCGACCTTGCTCGCGTTAGGACGAGGTTCTCCTCCTGTTCCCAACGGGCTGTGGGGGCACATGGGGACCGTCGTCCTCGCCTCTCCCCCCATCCCGTCCTTTGTGGACGAGGGCCTTCGACTTTGCTCGCGCTAGGATGAGGTTCTCCTCCTGTTCCTAGCCGACTGTGGGGGCACATGAGGACCGTCGTCCTCGCCTCTCCCCCCATCCCGTCCTTTGTGGACGGGGCCTTCGACTTTGCTCGCGCTAGGATGAGGTTCTCCTCCTGTTCCTAGCCGACTGTGGGGGCACATGAGGACCGTCGTCCTCGCCTCTCCCCCATCCCGTCCTTCATGGACGGGGCCTTCGACTTTGCTCGCGCTAGGACGAGGTTCTCCTCCTGTTCCTAGCCGGCTGTGGGGGCACATGAGGACCGTCGTCCTCGCCTCTCCCCCCATCCCGTCCTTTGTGGATGGGGCCTTCGACTTTGCTCACGCTAGGATGAGGTTCTCCTCCTGTTCCTAGCCGGCTGTGGGGGCACATGAGGACCGTCGTCCTCGCCTCTCCCCCCATCCCGTCCTTCGTGGACGGGGCCTTCGACTTTGCTCGCGCTAGGACGAGGTTCTCCTCCTGTTCCTAGCCGGCTGTGGGGGCACATGAGGACCGTCGTCCTCGCCTCTCCCCCCATCCCGTCCTTCGTGGATGGGGCCTTCGACTTTGCTCACGCTAGGACGAGGTTCTCCTCCTGTTCCTAACGCGGCGATTATTGACTGCTTCTTCCCTGTCATCGCATAGTTTTCGCATCCAGAAATAATATTATTGAGAGGGGAGAGTTTTACCGAGGAGAAGCTGATCGCAGCGCATTTTCGTTCGAGGGTTGTCGGGGTGTTGTTCCTCGGAGTTCCCTCGGGCAGTAAGTCCCGTCCAGACGACCTCCTCTATCTCATGCCGGCCTTCTCGATTTGTAGCAAGCTCTTGGCTTTGTCGCTGGGAGCCGACGAATCGCCGATGTAGCTAGCTCCTAGCTCCTCCCCGGGGTGGCGTTGATGACGCCGCGAGGCGGCCGAACCTTCTTGTCTTTTCTGGTTACAACAGCGCCTTTAGCCGATCTTCTCCTGCCTCAGACTGGCGTCGGAGGAATTTATCCCGTCCAGCTCTTCAATCTCGTCTTGGAGCTGAACGTATTCCTCAGTGTTGTGGCCATGGTCGCGATGGTAGGGGCTTTACTTCGCTTCGATCGCGCACGTTTAGGGAGGCCGTAGTCCTTCAGGTCTTGGCGGCTGGCTCTTATCTTCGCCGACAATTCGAGTTAGAGTAGCGGGGCGTAGTTGCGGAACCTTTCGGGAAAGAGGGCTTCTTCGCATCCCTCCGTCGAGGCTTCCTTGGTGGCGAGCTCGAGGTGAAGTTCGGCCTCTCTTGAGATGGGGTGGTCATGGACGCGGCCGAACTTGCGAAACCTTCCGCGGGAATTCCTTGGTAGCGAGCTCGAAAAGTTCGGGCCTTGTGCTGGGGAGGTCGTAAACGCGGCCGAACTTCGTTCCTGGGGTGGTCGTTAGCGCAACCGAACTTCCTCTAACCTTTTGTGAAATACCGAACTTCATTCCGTGGGAGAACCTTATTCCGCCCTTGTTCGCGCCGAACTTCCGGCTTACGCCGAACCTATCTTCGTGAGAAAAGGAAGTTCGGCCTCACTTAAGCCGAACTTTGCTCCGCTTTCCTGCGAAAGCTTCCGCGGGAGGGCTTCATGGAGCTCGGCTTTCCTCTTGCCGGACTTCATTCCGAATCTTCGTTATCCGATTCCCGCGAGATCTTCCGCGGCGGAACTTCCTGCTTCTTTGTCGGGGCTTCCTCGACGATGCGCCTCGAGATCGTGGACGTGGCCGAACTTCATGCCGCGTCCTTGGACACGGTCGAACTTCATTCCGCCTCCCTGCAAAACCTTCTGTGGGGGAACTTCTTCCTTCGCTACCCGAACTTCCTTGACGACGAGCTCGAGGTGGAGGTCGACTTTGCTTTAGCCACCGGACTTCACTCCGCCTCCTATGAATTCTTTGTAGGAGGTTTTGTTGATGACATACTCGAGATGGGGGAGTTCGGCCTGACTTGAGCGATGAGAGCTTCAAAGGAAAAGTTCGGCTTCACTTACGCCGAACTTCATTCCGCGGGGGGCTTCGTTTGTGGTGAGCTTCGGGCTTCGCTTGCGCGGAGCTTCATTGCGCTTTTCCCGCGAAACTTTCCGTGGGAGAACTTCATGCTTCTTTGTCCGGACTTCCTTGCTCGCAGGGAGGGGGTCGGCTTTGCTTGCCCGAACTTCATCGCACCTCCCGTGAATTCGTTGTAGCGGCGTGCTCGAGGGGGAGTTCGGCCTCGATCACCCTGGGGCGGTCTCGAGTGTGGCGCGGCGAACTTCATTTGGGTGATCTGCTGCGGAGTTCGGCCTCCCTTATGCCGAACTTCATTCCGCGGGGAACTTTGCTCATTCCGCGGGGAAACTTTGCTCCACCCTTGCTTGTGCCGAACTTCATTCCTGCTTGCCCTTGCTTGTGCCAAACTTGATGGTGAGCTTTGAAGGGAAGTTCGGCCTTGCCGAACTTCATTTTGATGATGACCTGAGGAGTTCGGCCTTCCATCCGAACTTCATTCCGCGGGAGAACTTTCCTCCGCCTTCGTTTGTGCCGAACTTCATTCCGCTTTGGGGAGCTCGGCTTTTTCACGCCGAACTTCATTCGGCTTTGGAGAGATCGGCTTTTTCACGCCGAACTTCATTCTGATTTGGGGAGCTCGGCTTTTTTACGCCGAACTTCATCCCGCTTCTGCGGAAGAGCTTCTCTCCTAAGGGCGATTGTGAGCTTGAGGGGGTTTGGTTCCTCCGCTTGCGCCGAACTTCATTCCACGGGAGAACTTTGCTCCGCCCTGGCATGTGCCGAACTTCGTTCCGTGGGAGAACTTTGCTCCGCCCTGGCGTGTGCCGAACTTCGTTCCGCCTCCGTGTGCGGCCTTCTGCGGGAGAACTCCTGCTCTCCGTTTCGCTGATTGGTATGCCCGAATGCTCTTCCTTAAGGTCGGTTCCTCGCACGGCCATCATCATCTCGGTGGGGCCGCGAATCCGACCAGCAGGTTGAACAGCTCTACATCTGCTGTGGCTTCGGGCGGAGCCTGGGCTGCAACGGGAGTGGGTGGACCTGGCGCGCAGGACGCCGGTCGCCGAGTCGAAGCTCTCCTGGAGGCATTTTCTCTTCGGAAGAGAAAAGGAAGATCTCTGGAGAGGGAAGAGAAGGGTCGCCGAGCACTCCTTTAAGAACAAGGGGGACCTCGAAGGTTCAGCCCTTCCTTCTAGCGCCAATCTGTTGGTGCAGAAATCCGTCTTCGCCGGAGGTCGCCGGAGTCGAGGCCGCTGAGGTCGCCGTCCGGGGACCTGCAAAATGAAGTCCCATCCGGAACCGGTGGGGGGTGGCTCCGGCAGGACCCTCCGACGGTCAAGTCAGTTTTCGGCCAACAGGAATGGAGTGCTCGGAATGAGTTCCGGAGCTTAGAGATGAGGAGGAGAGCTTTTAGAGATCAGAGAGCTTAGCCTTAGCATGTCGGGAGGGGTCCTTTTATAGTGGAGCTTGATGGTGACAACTGCAGCCGCGTGCTGGCGGGCCGCTCGAGGTTCGGCGGAGTCAGTCTCATGGGATGGTGCCGTGTGCGGCGGATTGAGGGTGACAGCCATCGCCGCCTGACAGTGGATCGCTATCGCCTGCGGCAGACTGACTGATGGTGATGGCTGTAGAGCTTGCCGAATGAAGGGTTGAAGGAGGCCTTCGTCGTGTGCCCATTTCGGAGGAGTTCGGGCTCTTGAAGAGGAAGATAGGAGGGAGTTCGGTTTCCATAGGCGTCTGGCTGGAGGTATGCAGCTAAGGCTCGTCCGTCGAAGAGTTCGACCGCTGAGAATCTGAAGCTCGGCCGTTTAGGAGTTCGGCCGGTTGTTGGACTTTGGCTGAGTTTGGGAGTTCGGCTGGTTGTCGGCTGAGGCTTGGACGCTTTAGAGTTCGGTAGGAGCTCGGTCGTCCGAAGTTCGACGAGGGCGACCGCTGAGGAGTTCGATCGAGGGGCGACTGCTTGGGGAGTTCGGCCGCTAGGCAATTCGGCCGGCTGAAGGAGTTCGGCCCGGAGCCTGGACGTTGGGGAGTTCGGCCGGCTGAAGGAGTTCGGCCTGGAGCCTGGACGCTGGGGAGTTCGGCTAGATCAGTGTGCTGAAGCTCTTCGGTAGCTACTGTTTGCATTATGCTGAGCGTCGGGTCGGGCTTCGGCAGGAGCGGGATTTATCCCCAACAGGTACCAAAGCATAGTGAGTTGTTTGCAAGCTATTGAGGTGATCTCAGGTTTAAGGAATACTTATACCTATATCCCATTAGAGATATTTTTGACAGCAGAATGCTCTGAAGTTGGTCACGTTCGATGATGATGTATTCTTACATCTCACCTGTATGCCATACCAGTATCTCCGCACTCCTTGGTTAAGAGGATAATCAACCTATATGACACACAGCGATCTATGCTCGATAGACACTGTCGTCCTAATTAACAGCCTATCATTTGGTCATGAATAGTTTTAAGAACTAATCGATAAATCTTCTTTTTATCAAACCTAAATAGTCCTAAGAACTTCATCACAATAATGGAGTTCGTTAGAAGATGAAAACTTATGATGAAAATATAAAAAGTATATTTTATTTATTAATAAATTAATTATAATTATAATATAGGTCAACCATCAATAGACTGATAATTAGCTATGGGACATATTTTTCAATAACTCCTACTTATGCTAAAGCCACTTGGCATAGTATCTAGTACCCATTTTCGATTTGTGGTTGTCGAACTCCTTTATTGCTAGGGCTTTAGTGAAGAGATCGGTCAGGTTCTCTTTTCCATCGATCTTTTGAAGGTCGACGTCACCTCGATCTACGATCTTCTGGATCAGGTAGAAGCAGCGCAGTATGTGCTTCATCCGCTAGTGTGCCTTTGGTTTCTTCGTCTAAATAATGGCACCAGTGCTGTCATAGTAGAGCAGGATCGGACCATTAAGAAAGGATGCTACTCCGAGCTCGGTGATGAACTTTCTTAGCCATATAGCTTTTTTCATGGTATCTGATACCATGATGTACTCTACTTCACAAATAGAGTTTGCCATAGTATGCTGCTTGAAACTCTTTCAGCAGATGACTCCACCATTTAGAGTAAAGATATAATCCGACATGCTTCTATTATCATCATGGTCAGATTGAAAGATGAAGTCTGTAAATTTCATAAGTTTCAGATCTGACTCGCCATAAATCAATCATTGATCTTTAATATTTCTCAAATACTTAAGGATGGCTTTAACCACTTGCTAGTGATTTTTTCTAGGATCAAATTGGTAACTACTTACTACTCCTAGTGAGTATGCCATATCTTATCTCATACATATCATGGCATACATGATAGATCCCATAGTCAAAGCATATGGAACTCTATTCATACGCTTTCTTTCTTCAGAAATTATCGAACAATCCTTCTTAAAGAGAGAAATTTCATGGCCTATCAGGAGATAGTCCTTTTTGAATTTTTCCATGCTGAATCTCTTCAATATAGCATCTATGTTCGTGGACTGGGATAGTCCAAGCATTCTTTTAGATCTATCCTTATAAATCTTTATCCCTAGGATGTGGGATGCTTCACTCAAGTCCTTCATGGAGAATTAAGATAATAACCAAACTTTTATTCCCTATAGTGCGGGGATATCATTTTCAATTAAGAGAATGTCATCAAGTAAAAGATAAGAAATACCACTACTAGACCATTTACCCATTTATAAATATAGGGCTCTTTTTCATTCTTAACGAATCCATACATTTTAATCACCTTATCAAAATACATGTTCCAACTTCGAGATGCATACTTCAATCTATAAATGGATCTCTGAAGCTTGCATACCTTGGACTCATCTATAGATGTGAACGCCTTAGGTTGTATCATATACACCTCTTCAGTTAACTCTTTATTCAGAAAAGCTATTTTCACATCCATCTACCAGATCTCATAATCCAGATGGATAGCTATCACAAGCATTATTCGAATAAATTTAAGCATTACCATAGGAGAGAACGTCTCATCATAATCAATACCATAACGTTGATGATACTCCTTGACAACTAGACGAGCTTTATAGGTCTCCACCTTTTCATCTACATCTCTCTTTCTTTTGAAGATCCATTTATTGTTGAAAAGTGTGTCCCAAAGCCAATCATCAATCTGTTCACGGTTGAGCTACTTATATTTATAATTGATTTATTAATAAATAAAATATATTTTTAAAATTTTTCATCATAAGTATTCATCTTCTAACGAACTTCATTGTTGTGATGAAGTTCTTAAGACTATTTAGCTTCGATAAAGAGAGAATTTATTGATTAGTTCTTAAATTTATTTATGATCAAATGATAGAATGTTAATAAGAACGACGATATCTATCGAGCATAGATCGCTGTATGCCATATAGGTTGGTGGTCCTCTTAACCAAAAAGTATGAAAACACTGGTATGGCATATAGGTGAGATGTATAGATACATCATTATTGAACATGATTAACTTCAGAGTATTATACTATCGAGAATGTCTCTGATGGGATATAGATATAAGTATCTCTTTGACCTGAGATCATCTCAGTGACCTGTAAGCAACTCACTGTGCTTTGGTACCAGACTAACTAATTTTTTAATTTAGTAACGGAAGACTTTTGGGCACAGTCAAGTACTTACGAAGTCAGAGTGTGATCAAAATTGGATTGACCACTCCAAGAGTTGGAGAACACTGTATCACTGTATTTCAATATAGCAAAATCTTAGCCAGGATAATCCATCAGATGGATTTAATATTTTAAAATATAATGTGGACAATCTGATCAGAGTCGATAGTTGAACTTTGAGGTATCCTACGAGCATTTTGATCAAGAGGATGAATTATATGAAAACTATATCCACATGGATTCTAAGGATGTTGTTCTACATATTCGATTTATCTGATCGTCGGATGGCATTGCTAGATGATCACTTTGATTGATACAAAAATCTATTTTTATGCTGTTGATATAAATTCAAACTTATAAAATCACACACATTAGAGCTCACGATCTGATCGGATGGTTGATCAATGATTAAGAATCATTCTAGGGTTAAATAATTAATACGATTGATGTTTAACTTAGTGCAAGTATTGCAGGAGGATCGATTAGTAGTTAGATTACTAATTGGCTTAATTTGATTAAGTCAAAGGATTGAGATTAAATTTAATTAAATATAATTTAATTAAATTTAGTTTGGACTTGATTGGATTAAGTTCAATTAGTTTATTAGATAAGCCAAGTGCGAAAAAAGCCTAGTCCTAGTTCAACTAGGACTTGGGTCAACTCGATTTTCTAATTTGATTAAAAAATTAAATTAAAATTAAATCTAATTTAATTAAATTCTTTAATAGATTAGGGCTTAATTTAATTGGGTTAGTTTATTCTTGATTTTATTTGGTTTAAAGATCTTGTTTGACCAAGTCAAAATAGGAGTCCTAGTGTGACTAGGACTCCCTATCACTTGCACTACTTATTCCTCATGCCCCATGCCCTTTTTTTTTTTTTTATGTAAAAATTCTCCAACACCCAGGGCTTATCATGCCCCGTCTTTCTCTCCTTCTCCCACTTATTTGGAATAAGTTATGGACATATCCTTTTTGATGGAAAGTTGTTTTGAGTTTGAATTCTATATGATAGAATTCTAACAACTCAAAACTCTTCCCATAGTGTGCTGACCCATCCTTCTTTATTTCCTCTAATTTCCATGGTAAAAGTAGAATTTTTTGTGTGCCTCCCTTGCTGGTCCATGAAAGAAAAAAAGGTGGGGGCACCCAAGAGTTGGATGCCCCAACCACTTGCCAAATCTAGTCCTGCCTTATCTAATTTTTGACCTAGACAAGAACTCTTCTTTTTCTATAAATTTGGATGAATTTTGGTCTGATTTTTTCATGAAATATAGAGCTTTGAAATAGGTTTAGGGTGTGTAAAAATTAGAGGAAGTGGGTCCTTGGGCATGGGGGTTCCATAGGCACCAAACTAGGTGTCTAGGTGAGAGAAAAGAGAAGAAGAAGAGGGACTTCTTCTAGGGCTATTTTATTCTTCATCTCTCCTCCTTTTGAGTTTTTTCTAAGAAAGTCTCAGATCAAAAAACTCTCCTCTT
Source organism: Cocos nucifera (assembly GCA_006176705.1). NCBI lineage: Eukaryota > Viridiplantae > Streptophyta > Magnoliopsida > Arecales > Arecaceae > Cocos > Cocos nucifera. The sequence continues at coordinate 439,788 of QRFJ01000017.1, forward strand.
CCTTCACATATTTTGAAGAGTCCAAGTTTTGAAGAAGGGAGCATCGGATCGACTATTGAAGAGGGATCAGCATGGTACTAGCATGCTGTGCTGATTTCCTGCATCGAACTTCAGATCAGAGTTCGTAGGCTCGTGTGGATGACTCCTAGAGGTTGGACACATATGTAGCTCATGAACTTCATCCTCAATCTTAGATTAGTAAGTTAGAACATCTAACTTTTATAGATAATAGATTTGATCTATTGATTTCATATCTGTATTAGATGTAGTGTAGATCTAGGTTGATGTGATTAACCTTTCCTTCTTCTTTTATATTTTTAATTTTTAATTTAATATCATACCTTGATCATATAATAGATTTTAAGATTTAGGTATTTATATATTTATTTAAATAAATATTTAATTTATTTAAGTCTTTCGCTGTCTGAAAAAGTTTCTAGATCTACCCTTCAAACCCTAAATCTGGTTTCTTTAATTGGTATCAAAGCCTAAGTTCTTATTACATAATTTTTATGCATGTTTAGATTATGTTTTAGATTAGATCTAATTTATAATTTAATTATTAAATCTAAAATTAAAAATTTAGATCTCACAAACTGCCATAAGGTTGTCTTGCTGTAAGGTTTAATCCTTACAGTGAAAATGTTGTCATAGTTCGTGATGATCTGACTCTAATTATAAATTTAGTAGATTTGATCTAATTTTATTTATAATTTAATAAATTTAAAATAGTTTTAGATCTAAAAATAAAATATTTTAGATTGCATGGAATGCCATAAGGTTGTCTTGTTGTAAGGTTTATCCCTTATAGTAGAAAGGTTATCCTAGTACGTGCTGATCTAAAGTATTGATTATAAATTTTAAATTAGATCTAAAAAAATTTATGATCTGATTAAAAATATTTTAATCTAATTTTAATTATCATAAATATATTTAGATTTGATCTAGAAAGATTTATGATTGATTATTATTAAAACTGTTTCAATTACATAAACCTGTTTAGATTAGATTTAAAGTAGTTTCATATTTTATTTTACTTGCATAATGATTATGAATCAAACATGCAACTTGGTTGATAGAACCATATTATAAAAATATTTTATAAATATAAAAATTATTTTTAAAAAAATCAAACCCCAACCCTCAGCTTAAAACTTAATTAAGAATTAAGAAGTTGTTTGATTTGGTTCTAGGATTGTAAATTGAAGATCTTATGACATGAATCATAACACATTGGATTAATGGGTTAGTAGGGATTAGGTCCATTAATTGGGTTAGACCTAAGATTAGATTAAAGAATGGACTTAATTAGAGAATTGACTAAATCTAATAAATTATTGTCTTAGATTAGGTCAAGGATTCTCTAAATCAATTACAATAGTTATAGTTGGTCAAGTCTATATCTTTAAAAAGAACCAAATGGACTTAATTCTTGGCTAAGAGGTCTAGCTCGAACTATTAGGTTGATCTAATCAAGACTAATTAAATCGGTTGGTGTCTAAGGTAAGTTTAGCACATACGATCGGTGGTTTTTAATTGGCAATTCACTTACCTGGCCATTTTTGATGGTGTCTAAGGCAAGCTTTGGCAAATCCTTCCATCGATCTCACTTACCTAGCCTTCTTGGTGAGATTGAGTTTTGATCAAATCATTTGACAATTTGAGTTGACCTGTGTCAACTAAGTAAATCAGTGTGACTGATTTAGGCGCTCCTAGACCAGCCTATTAGTGGTCTTCCTTAAGCTGACTTGGTGAAATCAGTGAAAGGATCATGATAAGCTGGTTAATCTAACCTACTCACTTTTATAAATAAATTTTTTAAAATTATTAGATTCCTAAAGTGAAATAGTTATATGATAACTGGATCATAGCCTTCCATTAAAGTGGATGATAATGGGCCCATCAGTTGGATAATTATTGGAGGCCCAAAGGTCTGGTGCCTTTCAGTTGATAGAATTATCATTCATTATATGATCTTTTAGATACATTTTAATAAATGATGGTTAGGTGGGCCAACCAAAGTTGGGCCTGATCATTCATTGGTTAGATGGGCCAAGCATGGTCATGTTAATGGTTGGATCTAACTGGACCCTTTTCTGAGAAGGCCAAAGCCAACTGATCAGGGGTTGGGGCAAAATTTAATTACTAAAAATTATTTGAAGAAATAATTGATTATGAACCTATCCTTAGATGTACATGGATGGGCCAACCAAAGTTGAGCTCATGTACAGTCTATATGGATTCTAGTACCCACTAAGGAATTACGATAATTTTTTGAATTGAAGGTAGAGGCTACCAATTCGAATAAATAGTGGGATAACCTTTTGATTAAAGTCTAAATCTTTAGATTTAATGAATCAATTACTAATTAGGTTATGTTTTTTCTTTGTGCAGATATGGCCACTTTCTTACCACTTCGATCATTATTGGACAATGATAAGTTGGTGGGACTCAACTTCAGTAGCTGATACCGAAAGTTGAAGATAGTCCTGAAGCATGAACGGATCCTATATGTGCTGACGGATCCTACACCTGAGAAGCTAGCTACCAATGCATGTGGAATAGTTAGAGATACTTATCAGAAGTAGCTCGATGATTGGACCATGATATGCTGCATCATGCTGGCTGCTATGAGTAATGAGTTCAGTCGCAGATTTGAGACGGCTCAGCCAAAGGACATGCTTCAAGTATTGGAGGATTCCTTTGGCACACTCAATGACGTGGAGAGGCATAAGACTAGTTGTGCCATCTTTAGCGCCAGAATATGGTACGGTGCCTCTATCACTAATCATGTATTGTACATGATCAAGCTGATAGAGCGATTAAGCAAGCTCGGCTTTTTCTTACATAAATAGCTTGAGAAAGATGTAATACTGAACTCATTGCTCAAGTCATTTCTTCTATTTCTTACTCATTTTAGAATGACAAAGCCTGAAGTAGACTACCACGGGTTACTGAGGTTACTTTAGAACTTTGAGAAGGATCACCAACTCCATAAAGAGTCGGTAAACTTAGTGGAAGGTTCATCTTCTGGCTCTCGACCCTTTAGGAAAGAAAAGAAGAACAAAAAGAAGAAAGCTAAGAAAGTGCAAGTTCATGCTGGAACATCTGTGCAGGGCCAGATCAGGAAGATCAAGCCCGATAAGAGTCAAGCTAAATGCTTCTTTTGCAAGAAGTGGGGGCATTAGAAAAGAAACTGTCCTCAGTACATTGCCTCTTTGGATCTAAACCGTCAGAGAAAGAAGCAAGCTATTACTGGACAAGATATTTATATGATAACTCATTGCAATTTTTTTATTTATGATATTACTGACTGGGTATTGGATATCGGTAGCCCTTACCATATTTGTAATTCATTACAGAGGTTGCAGGTCAGTAGGAGATTCAAGCAAGATGAAAGGTTCCTGAATGTTAGAGATAAAAGACTAGTTCTAGTTCTAGCTTTAGAAATTTTAAAATTTGTATTTGAGTTCCATACTATTGTTCTTAATGATTGTCACTTCTATCCTAGTTTCTTTTTAAATATCATTTCTATAGGCTTTCTGGCCAAAAATGATTATAAAATTTTAATAAAGAAATAAGTTTGTAATATCATTATGAATGGTGTTACTATTTTCTATGGATATCTAAATAATGGTGTGTATATGCTATCACAACCTATTATATAGTCTATTCAACTGGCAAGCATTCTAGATTAGATAGTGTATCAGATATCTACTTATAACATTATAAGCTAGGTCACATAAATAAGAATCGGATAGACATGTTATCTCAAGAAAAAAATCCTCAAAGTTAGTGATTGTGAATCACTTCCAACCTGTGAATCTTGTATTCTTGGTAAAATGACAAAGTCATCTTTTACTAGAAAAGATGAAAGGGCCATTGAGCTCATAGGTCTAGTACAAACTAATGTATATGGACCAATGAGTACAAGTGCCAAAGATGGATATGTCTACTTCATTACTTTAACAGATATCTATCCAAATATGGATATCTCTATCTGATAAAACATAAGTTGGGACTCTTTTGAAATGTTCAAACGATTCTGAAGTGAAGTAGAAAAATAAACTAAAAAGAGTATTAAAATTCTTCGATCTGACCGAGGAGAAGAATATCTTTTCAGTGAGTTTCTCACATATCTAGGAGAGAATGGGATTATATCCCAATAGACTTCTCCAGGAACACCATAGCATAATGGTGTGTCTGAAAGGAGGAATCAGACTCTGTTAGACATGGTCCGATCCATGATGGATTTTGCCAGCTTGTCGATATTCTT
>QRFJ01000017.1:444088-488157 GCA_006176705.1 Cocos nucifera
TATATGTGCCTAGAAGCTTAGAATTGGCTGTGATACTGTAATACACTGTCCCAGCGCGGCAAAAATTATAATTTTGACTAAAAGTAATAAATGGATTATTTTCTATCACATATGTGTATTTGATATGCTGTGATACATCCTTTTGAGTTAATGATAATATAATTTATATTTTCAAGAGTTGAAAATTAATAGACATGAATTATCAATTTGTTAACCATAAATTTGCTCGCGACCAGTAGGATCATCACGAGGATGGTGATTGATCCGGAAGGTTAGTGTACAATCGCTTCTCTTTGAGTAGATGAGTCTTAAGTCTACGGTGTGGAGACACCGGATGCGAGAGTAAGGGACTCGTTAGAGAACGAGGGCATCTGAGCGTGGACCACCTCGAGTAGTCATTAGGGAGTCTACCTTTTCTCGTCGAATACTGACTCGATTCTGCAAGTAGTGTGTCTGGTTCTTTGACTGAGGTGCATCGGCAGTTCACCTTGAAGGGTATTAAGTTTGACTACACCATTAACTCGATCTCCTAGCATCATATGGAATCCTGAGGTGTATGTTGGCTATGACATGTTCATGTAGGAACTGGATGGCATCAAGATGGAATCTATCTACTCGTTGGTAGAGGAGCAGCCCTATGATAATCATGAAGAATCAAGTCCAGAAGCCCATGGCCATGGAGAGTGAAATAATAGATAAGAGTTTCTATTTAGATTTTTTACATTCGGACTCGAATCGCAATGTAATTACATCATATGACAGAGGACTAGATGGTTTGAACGAGTTTCACCTAACCCTACTCTGATCGGGACTCAAGATAGAAGAACTGAATCACACAGGTAGCTGCACCAAGAGGTTCCATTTCAGCTCTGATGGTTGTTCACCATATACTGCTTAGGTGTCACTGTGGATTTTGGGAGCAATTAGAATGATTTAGATGATCGATCATTCTAGCAGTTCGAATCAGGAGAGTTCAGTTTGATCCATCGAAAGGAGTTTCGATGATTGTCAATGATAGAGATCATGACATATCACATTACCATACAGAACATAACCTAACTAGGTCACAACAAAAAGGGTTTAATCTGGTGATCATCAATTGAACTGATCTAGTTTATTGATCTTGAATGAAAGATTCAATTAGGTTCAAGGGAAATCGTGCTAGCACTCGATTGAACCTAACGTTCTTTATTTGCTATCATAAATAAAGTTGTTCCTGTCTGAGCCAAAGGAGTTGTGCTCAATCAGAGCCTTCATATTGTCTGAACTGGAGGTTGTCCAAGTCAGAATAGGTTGTCTTTATTTTATTAAAAGACATTACCTCCCATTTTTGGTCACCTGCCATATTCTTGTTCTTTGACTTTGGTCAAAAGTCTACCTTTGACTGGTCAAAACATTACCATTGACACTTTGACTTTTGACACATGTCATTGCCGCTATTGAGAGCTGAGTGGGGGGCCTGTCCTCCTCCAAAGAAACCTGCGGCAAGGAGAAGGGCGGCAACGCCACCCTGAGGCTGGTGCCCAAGTTGGGAGGCGCCTAGAAGTCCTTATTGGACAAGGACTCCATCTCCTTTTTGGATTCCAATTAGAGTATTCTTCTAAGAACCAAAGCTTTGATTTGTCCTTAGACGCCTCTAAGGAGGAATTCCAGGGACTCTATTTCCCACCAATCAGATTTTAGATCGTTGATTTCACAACAAGGGTTAGTGATTGAGTGGGAAAGAAGAGTTGTGATTCACAGCTAGTTCTATAAATTAAGACCCTGTAACCCAACTCAGATTATAAGAGAGATATGATGAGATCATTAGTTTTCCAGCCCCAAGGCTGCCTCTCCCCTCCCTCTCCATGCCACAACCACCTTACTCGCCTTGCTCTCCACGTCCAAAAGGATTTTTGGACCCTGGTTGGTGCAATTCAGATCAAAGAAAACGCAATCAAAAAGTGAAGAACGGCTGGCGCTGCTGCAAAGGAGGACTGCTCATCTTCAAAAAGAGTTTTGAAAGATCCTCCAGGATTCAGATCTAGATTGAATTTTTGGAGGCGTGATAGAAAAAAGAGGATCTCTACCGATCCAAACCCTGAGTGGATACCGATAGAGGCCAGGCGCTTGCGTTGGCTAAGATTCCGAACCTTCCGCTACAAACAGCGAATTCATTCAACAGGATAATAGGCATTACCCAAGATCAGGTAAAATTAATTGATTTTAATTTTATGCTTTTAATTTTATTTTATTAAAATAATAAGAATAGATCTGGAAACATCATCAAGATCTGATTGGATCAAAAGAAAAATTTTGTGAAATATATCTTTTGATCTGATTCAGATCTGAAACGAACCTTTGACCAGAAATCAGGATTTCCCTTCAACGTTGACTGTGCCCAAAGAAGGCCTTCCGTTGGTTTAAATTAAAAAATTTAGTTAGTTGTTTTTTTCTAAGGTTAAATTCCAAAAGGCACAGTTGAGTTGCTGCAAGTCATCGCAAGTGATCTCAGGTTTTAAGGGATACAGTACCACCTGTTGGTGCAGAAATCCGTCTTCGCCGGAGGTCGCCGGAGTCGAGGCCGCTGAGGTCGCCGTCGGGGACCCTACAAAATAAAGTCCGTCCGGAGCTGGTGGGGTTGGCTCCGGCAGGACCCCGTCGACGGTGCATGTCAGTTTTCGGCCAAACAGGAATGGAGTGCCGGAATGAGTTCGATAAGCTTGAGATTGGGGAGGAGAGTTTAGATGATCAGAGAGCTTAGCCTTAGCGTGTCGAGAGGGTCCTTTATATAGTGGAGCTTGATGGTGACAACTGCAGCGGCGTGCTGACGGACCGCTCGAGGTTCGGCGGAGTCAGTCTCACGAGATGGTGCCGTGTGCGGTGGATTGATGGCGACAGCCATCGCCGCCTGACAGTGCGGCGGACTGATGGTGATGGCTGCAGAGCTTGCGGCGGACTGATGGTGATGGCTGTAGAGCTTGCCGAATGAAGGGTTGAAGGCCTTCGTGTGCCCATTTCGGAGGAGTTCGGGCTCCTGAAGAGGAAGATAGGAGGGAGTTCGGCTCCCATAGGCGTCTGGCTGGAGGTATGCAGCTAAGGCTCGTCCGCTGAAGAGTTCGACCGCTGAGAATCCGAAGCTCGGCCGTTTGGGAGTTCGGCCGGCTGTTGGACTTCGGCTGAGTTTGGAAGGTTCGCTGGCTGTTGGACTTCGGCTGAGGCTTGGACGCTTGAGAGTTCGGTAGGAGCTCGGTCGTCCGAAGTTCGGCGAGGGCGACCGCTGAGGAGTTCGGCCGAGGGGCGACTGCTTGGGGAGTTCGGCCGCTAGGCAGTTCGGCCGGCTGAAGGAGTTCGGCCCGGAGCCTGGACGCTGGGGAGTTCGGCCGCTAGGCAGTTCGGCCGGCTGAAGGAGTTCGGCCTGGAGCCTGGACGCTAGGGAGTTCGGCCGGCTGAAAGAGTTCGGCTAGACCAGTGCTGAAGCTCTTCTGGTGGCTACTGTTTGCATTATGCTGAGCGTCGGGCCGGGCTTCGGCAGGAGCGGGATTTATCCCCAACAGTAGTCCCCCCACTCCCGAGTTCGAAATTCGAAGGAAGGGAGTACCAAAATAGGGCGACTGCCGAAGTCTTCTTCCAGGGTCCCCGCGTTTGTTGCGGCTGAAGCTCGGGGGAGGTCTCTTCTCCAGCCAAGGTTGACGCTGAAGTTGAAGCTGAGGCTTGGGAGGAGACCTCATCTCCGATTGATGTTTGGAGTTGGAATGGAACTCGTTTCCAGGCTAAAGTTGATGAAGCTGATGTTGAAGCCGAAGGTAAATCTCGCCTCCTGTGGTCGAGGTCGGAGTTGAGCTCCTCGGGGTGACATTGTCTCCATCAGCTGAAGTTGACTCGGGGGAGACCCCTCTTCCCGCGGCCGAGGTTGTCGCGGTCGCTTGGGGGCGATCTCATCTCCTGAGCTTGCCGTAGACTTTGAGGGCGCTCGGGGGCTCTCATCTTCCGCAGTCGAGGCTGTCGCGGTCGCTTGGGGGAGATCTCGTCTCCTGCGGCCATTGATGTGGGCGCTCGGGGGCGGTCTCATCTTCCGCAGCCGAGGCTTGCCGTAGACTTTGAGGCTCTCTCGGATCTTGCTCACGTCAGGATGGGGTTTCCCTCGTGTTCCTAATGGGCTGTGGGGGCACATGGGGACCGTCGTCCTCGCCTCTCCCCCCATCTCGTTTTAGGTGAACGAGGCCTTCGACCTTGCTCGCGTTAGGACGAGGTTCTCCTCCTGTTCCCAACGGGCTGTGGGGGCACATGGGGACCGTCGTCCTCGCCTCTCCCCCCATCTCGTTTTAGGTGAACGAGGCCTTCGACCTTGCTCGCGTTAGGACGAGGTTCTCCTCCTGTTCCCAACGGGCTGTGGGGGCACATGGGGACCGTCGTCCTCGCCTCTCCCCCCATCCCGTCCTTTGTGGACGGGGCCTTCGACTTTGCTCACGCTAGGACGAGGTTCTCCTCCTGTTCCTAGCCGGCTGTGGGGGCACATGAGGACCGTCGTCCTCGCCTCTCCCCCCATCCCGTCCTTTGTGGACGGGGCCTTCGACTTTGCTCGCGCTAGGACGAGGTTCTCCTCCTGTTCCTAGCCGGCTGTGGGGGCACATGAGGACCGTCGTCCTCGCCTCTCCCCCCATCCCGTCCTTCGTGGATGGGGCCTTCGACTTTGCTCACGCTAGGACGAGGTTCTCCTCCTGTTCCTAACGCGGCTGACTGCTTCTTCCCTGTCATCGCATAGTTTTCGCATCCAGAAATAATATTATTGAGAGGGGAGAGTTTTACCGAGGAGAAGCTGATCGCAGCGCATTTCCGTTCGAGGGTTGTCGGGGTGTTGTTCCTCGGAGTTCCCTCGGGCAGTAAGTCCCGTCCAGACGACCTCCTCTATCTCATGCCGGCCTTCTCGATTTGTAGCAAGCTCTTGGCTTTGTCGCTGGGAGCCGACGAATCGCCGATGTAGCTAGCTCCTAGCTCCTCCCCGGGGTGGCGTTGATGACGCCGCGAGGCGGCCGACCTTCTGGTCTTTTCTGGTTACAACAGCGCCTTTAGCCGATCTTCTCCTGCCTCAGACTGGCGTCGGAGGAATTTATCCCGTCCAGCTCTTCAATCTCGTCTTGGAGCTGAACGTATTCCTCAGTGTTGTGGCCATGGTCGCGATGGTAGGGGCTTTACTCGCTTCGATCGCGCACGTTTAGGGAGGCCGTAGTCCTTCAGGTCTTGGCGGCTGGCTCTTATCTTCGCCGACAATTCGAGTTAGAGTAGCGGGGCGTAGTTGCGGAACCTTTCGGGAAGAGGGCTTCTTCGCATCCCTCCGTCGAGGCTTCCTTGGTGGCGAGCTCGAGGTGAAGTTCGGCCTCTCTTGAGATGGGGTGGTCATGGACGCGGCCGAACTTGCGAAACCTTCCGCGGGAATTCCTTGGTAGCGAGCTCGAAAAGTTCGGGCCTTGTGCTGGGGAGGTCGTAAACGCGGCCGAACTTCGTTCCTGGGGTGGTCGTTAGCGCAACCGAACTTCCTCTAACCTTTTGTGAAATACCGAACTTCATTCCGCGGGAGAACCTTATTCCGCCCTTGTTCGCGCCGAACTTCCGGCTTACGCCGAACCTATCTTCGTGAGAAAAGGAAGTTCGGCCTCACTTAAGCCGAACTTTGCTCCGCTTTCCTGCGAAAGCTTCCGCGGGAGGGCTTCATGGAGCTCGGCTTTCCTCTTGCCGGACTTCATTCCGAATCTTCGTTCCGGTTCCCGCGAGATCTTCCGCGGCGGAACTTCCTGCTTCTTTGTCGGGGCTTCCTCGACGATGCGCCTCGAGATCGTGGACGTGGCCGAACTTCATGCCGCATCCTTGGACACGGCCGAACTTCATTCCGCCTCCCTGCAAAACCTTCTGTGGGGGAACTTCTTCCTTCGCTACCCGAACTTCCTTGACGACGAGCTCGAGGTGGAGGTCGACTTTGCTTTAGCCACCGGACTTCACTCCGCCTCCTATGAATTCTTTGTAGGAGGTTTTGTTGATGACATACTCGAGATGGGGGAGTTCGGCCTGACTTGAGCGATGAGAGCTTCAAAGGAAAGTTCGGCTTCACTTACGCCGAACTTCATTCCGCGGGGGGCTTCGTTTGTGGTGAGCTTCGGGCTTCGCTTGCGCGGAGCTTCATTGCGCTTTCCCGCGAAACTTTCCGTGGGAGAACTTCATGCTTCTTTGTCCGGACTTCCTTGCTCGCAGGGAGGGGGTCGGCTTTGCTTGCCCGAACTTCATCGCACCTCCCGTGAATTCGTTGTAGCGGCGTGCTCGAGGGGGAGTTCGGCCTCGATCACCCTGGGGCGGTCTCGAGCGCGGTCGAACTTCATTTGGGTGATCTGCTGCGGAGTTCAGCCTCCCTTATGCCGAACTTCATTCCGCGGGGGAACTTTGCTCATTCCGCGGGGGAACTTTGCTCCGCCCTTGCTTGTGCCGAACTTCATTCCTGCTTGCCCTTGCTTGTGCCAAACTTGATGGTGAGCTTTGAAGGGAAGTTCGGCCTTGCCGAACTTCATTTCGATGATGACCTGAGGAGTTCGGCCTTCCGTCGAACTTCATTCCGCGGGAGAACTTTCCTCCGCCTTCGTTTGTGCCGAACTTCATTCCGCTTTGGGGAGCTCGGCTTTTTCACGCCGAACTTCATTCGGCTTTGGAGAGATCGGCTTTTTCACGCCGAACTTCATTCTGATTCGGAGAGCTCGGCTTTTTTACGCCGAACTTCATCCCGCTTCTGTGGAAGAGCTTCTCTCCTAAGGGCGATTGTGAGCTCGAGGGGGTTTGGTTCCTCCGCTTGCGCCGAACTTCATTCCATGGGAGAACTTTGCTCCGCCCTGGCATGTGCCGAACTTCGTTCCGCGGGAGAACTTTGCTCCACCCTGGCGTGTGCCGAACTTCATTCCGCCTCCGTGTGCGGCCTTCTGCGGGAGAACTGCTCTCCATTTCGCCGATTGGTATGCCCGAATGCTCTTCCTTAAGGTCGATTCCTCGCACGGCCATCATCACCTCGGCGGGGCCGCGAACCCGACCAGCAGGTTGAACGGCTCTACATCTGCTGTGGCTTCGGGCGGAGCCTGGGCTGCAACGGGAGCGGGTGGACCTGGCGCGCAGGACGCCGGTCGCCGAGTCGAAGCTCTTCTGGAGGCATTTTCTCTTCGGAAGAGAAAAGGAAGATCTCCGGAGAGGGAAAAGAAGGGTCGCCGAGCACTCCTTTAAGAACAAGGGGACCTCGAAGGTTCAGGCCCTTCCTCTAGCGCTAATCTGTTGGTGCAGAAATCCGTCTTCACCGGAGGTCGCCGGAGTCGAGGCCGCTGAGGTCGCCGCCGGGGACCTGCAAAACAAAGTCCCGTCCGGAGCTGGTGGGGGTGGCTCCGGCAGGACCCTCCGACGGTCAAGTCAGTTTTCGGCCAACAGGAATGGAGTGCTCGGAATGAGTTCCGGAGCTTAGAGATGAGGAGGAGAGTTTAGAGATCAGAGAGCTTAGCCTTAGCGTGTCGGGAGGGTCCTTTATATAGTGGAGCTTGATGGTGACAACTGCAGCCGCGTGCTGGCGGGCCGCTCGAGGTTCGGCGGAGTCAGTCTCATGGGATGGTGCCGTGTGCGGCGGATTGAGGGTGACAGCCATCGCCGCCTGACAGTGGGTCGCTATCGCCTGCGGCGGACTGACTGATGGTGATGGCTGCAGAGCTTGCCGAATGAAGGGTTGAAGGCCTTCGTCGTGTGCCCATTTCGGAGGAGTTCGGGCTCCTGAAGAGGAAGATAGGAGGGAGTTCGGCTCCCATAGGCGTCTGGCTGGAGGTATGCAGCTAAGGCTCGTCCGCTGAAGAGTTCGGCCGCTGAGAATCCGAAGCTCGACCGTTAGGGAGTTCGGCCGGCTGTTGGGCTTCGGCTGAGGCTTGGACGCTTGAGAGTTCGGTAGGAGCTCAGTCGTCCGAAGTTCGGCGAGGGCAACCGCTGAGGAGTTCGGCCGAGGGGCGACTGCTTGGGGAGTTCGGCCGCTAGGCAGTTCGGCCGACTGAAAGAGTTTAGCCTGGAGCCTGGACGCTGGAGAGTTCGGCCGCTAGGCAGTTCGGCCGGCTGAAGGAGTTCGGCCCGGAGCCTGGACGCTGGGGAGTTCGGCCGGCTGAAAGAGTTTGGCTAGACCAGTGCGCTGAAGCTCTTCAGTGGCTACTATTTGCATTATGCTGAGCGTCGGGCCGGACTTCGGCAGGAGCGGGATTTATCCCCAACAATACCTATATCCTATTAGAGACATTCTCAACAATAGAATGCTCTAGAGTTAGTCGCATTCAATGATGATGTACCCATACATCTCACCTGTATGCCATACCAATATCTCCACACTCCTTGGTGTCTCCACACTCCTTGGTTAAGAGGACAACCAACCTATATGGCATATAGTGACCTATGCTCGATAGATGCTATCGTTCTAATTAACAGCCTATCATTTGGTCGTGAACAAATTTAAGGACTAATCGATAAATTCTTTCTTTATCGAAACTAAATAGTCCTAAGAACTTCATCACAATAATGGAGTTAATTAGAAGATGTAAATTTATGATGAAAAAAGATTCTAAAATATTTTTTATTAATTAATAAATCAATTACAATATCTCAATCATCAACAGACTGATGATTGGCTTTGGAACATAATTTCCAACAACTTTCACTTGTCCTAAAGTCACTCGGCACAATATCTAATACCCATCATCAACTTATGGTTGTCGAACTCCTTGATTGCCAGGGCTTTAGTGAAGGGGTCGGCTAGGTTCTCCTTACCATCGATCTTCTGAAGGTCGACGTCACTACGATCCACGATCTCATGGACCAAATGGAAGCAGCACAAAATGTGCTTTATCCACTGGTGTGCCTTCGATTTCTTTGCTCGAGCTATGGCGCTAGTGCTGTCGCAGAAGAGCAGGATTGGACCATCAATGGAGGATGCTACTCCAAGCTCGGTGATAAATTTCTTCAGCCACAGCTTTCTTTTGCTGCATCTGATGTTGCCATGTACTCTGCTTCGTAAACAAAGTCAGCCACTATATGCTGCTTGGAATATTTTCAGCAGATGGCTCCACCATTTAGAGTAAAGATATATCCCGACACACTGTTACTGTCATCATGGTCAGATTGAAAGCTGAAGTCTGTAAACCCCACAAGCTTCAGATCTCACTCACCATAAACCAACCATTGGTCCTTAGTACTTTTCAAATACATAAGGATGGTTTTAACCACCTTCCAGTGATTTTCTTTAGGATCAGACTGGTATCTACTCACTACTTCTAGTGAGTATACTACGTTTGATCTCGTACATGTCATTGCATACATAATAGACCCCACTACCGAAGCATATGAAATTCTATTCATACGCTCTCTCTTCAGGAGTTATCGGATAATTCTTCTTAGAGAGAGAAATTCCTTGACCTATCAGAAGATAGCCTTTTTTAAAATTCTCCATGCTGAACCTCTTCAGCATAGTTTCTATGTACGTGGACTGAGATATACCAAGCATCCTTTTACATCTATCCCTATAGATCTTCATCCCTAGGATGTAGGATACTTCACCCAAGTTCTTCATGGAGAACTATGATGACAACCAGACTTTTATTCCTTATAGTGCGGGGATGTCATTTTTTATTAAGAAAATATCATTCACGTACAAAATAAGAAATACCACTGTTGGACCATTTGCCCATTTGTAAATGCAGGATTCTTCTTCGTTCTTAACGAAGCCATACGTTTTGATCACTTTATCAAAATGCATGTTCCAACACGGAGATGCTTGCTTTAATCCATAAATGGATCTCTGAAGCTTGCACACCTTGGACTCATCTGTGGATGTGAACCCCTCAGGTTGTATCATATACACCTCTTCGGTTAGCTCTCCATTTAGGAAAGCCGTCTTCACATCCATCTACCAGATCTTATAGTCTAGGTGGGCAGCTACTGCAAGCATTATCCGAATGGATTTAAGCATTTCCACTGGAAAGAATCTCGTCATAGTCAATACCATAATGTTGACGATACCCCTTGGCAACCAGACGGACTTTATAGGTCTCCACCTTTTCATCTATATCTCTCTTTCTTTTGAAGATCCATTTATTGTTGAAAAGTGTGTCCCAAAGCCAATCATCAATCTGTTCACGGTTGAGCTACTTATATTTATAATTGATTTATTAATAAATAAAATATATTTTTAAAATTTTTCATCATAAGTATTCATCTTCTAACGAACTTCATTGTTGTGATGAAGTTCTTAAGACTATTTAGCTTCGATAAAGAGAGAATTTATTGATTAGTTCTTAAATTTATTTATGATCAAATGATAGAATGTTAATAAGAACGACGATATCTATCGAGCATAGATCGCTGTATGCCATATAGGTTGGTGGTCCTCTTAACCAAAAAGTATGAAAACACTGGTATGGCATATAGGTGAGATGTATAGATACATCATTATTGAACATGATTAACTTCAGAGTATTATACTATCGAGAATGTCTCTGATGGGATATAGATATAAGTATCTCTTTGACCTGAGATCATCTCAGTGACCTGTAAGCAACTCACTGTGCTTTGGTACCAGACTAACTAATTTTTTAATTTAGTAACGGAAGACTTTTGGGCACAGTCAAGTACTTACGAAGTCAGAGTGTGATCAAAATTGGATTGACCACTCCAAGAGTTGGAGAACACTGTATCACTGTATTTCAATATAGCAAAATCTTAGCCAGGATAATCCATCAGATGGATTTAATATTTTAAAATATAATGTGGACAATCTGATCAGAGTCGATAGTTGAACTTTGAGGTATCCTACGAGCATTTTGATCAAGAGGATGAATTATATGAAAACTATATCCACATGGATTCTAAGGATGTTGTTCTACATATTCGATTTATCTGATCGTCGGATGGCATTGCTAGATGATCACTTTGATTGATACAAAAATCTATTTTTATGCTGTTGATATAAATTCAAACTTATAAAATCACACACATTAGAGCTCACGATCTGATCGGATGGTTGATCAATGATTAAGAATCATTCTAGGGTTAAATAATTAATACGATTGATGTTTAACTTAGTGCAAGTATTGCAGGAGGATCGATTAGTAGTTAGATTACTAATTGGCTTAATTTGATTAAGTCAAAGGATTGAGATTAAATTTAATTAAATATAATTTAATTAAATTTAGTTTGGACTTGATTGGATTAAGTTCAATTGGTTTATTAGATAAGCCAAGTGCGAAAAAAGCCTAGTCCTAGTTCAACTAGGACTTGGGTCAACTCGATTTTCTAATTTGATTAAAAAATTAAATTAAAATTAAATCTAATTTAATTAAATTCTTTAATAGATTAGGGCTTAATTTAATTGGGTTAGTTTATTCTTGATTTTATTTGGTTTAAAGATCTTGTTTGACCAAGTCAAAATAGGAGTCCTAGTGTGACTAGGACTCCCTATCACTTGCACTACTTATTCCTCATGCCCCATGCCCTTTTTTTTTTTTATGTAAAAATTCTCCACACCCAGGGCTTATCATGCCCCGTCTTTCTCTCCTTCTCCCACTTATTTGGAATAAGTTATGGACATATCCTTTTTGATGGAAAGTTGTTTTGAGTTTGAATTCTATATGATAGAATTCTAACAACTCAAAACTCTTCCCATAGTGTGCTGACCCATCCTTCTTTATTTCCTCTAATTTCCATGGTAAAAGTAGAATTTTTTGTGTGCCTCCCTTGCTGGTCCATGAAAGAAAAAAAGGTGGGGGCACCCAAGAGTTGGATGCCCCAACCACTTGCCAAATCTAGTCCTGCCTTATCTAATTTTTGACCTAGACAAGAACTCTTCTTTTTCTATAAATTTGGATGAATTTTGGTCTGATTTTTTCATGAAATATAGAGCTTTGAAATAGGTTTAGGGTGTGTAAAAATTAGAGGAAGTGGGTCCTTGGGCATGGGGGTTCCATAGGCACCAAACTAGGTGTCTAGGTGAGAGAAAAGAGAAGAAGAAGAGGGACTTCTTCTAGGGCTATTTTATTCTTCATCTCTCCTCCTTTTGAGTTTTTTCTAAGAAAGTCTCAGATCAAAAAACTCTCCTCTTCCTTCACATATTTTGAAGAGTCCAAGTTTTGAAGAAGGGAGCATCGGATCGACTATTGAAGAGGGATCAGCATGGTACTAGCATGCTGTGCTGATTTCCTGCATCGAACTTCAGATCAGAGTTCGTAGGCTCGTGTGGATGACTCCTAGAGGTTGGACACATATGTAGCTCATGACTTCATCCTCAAGCTTAGATTAGTAAGTTAGAACATCTAACTTTTATAGATAATAGATTTGATCTATTGATTTCATATCTGTATTAGATGTAGTGTAGATCTAGGTTGATGTGATCAACCTTTCCTTCTTCTTTATATTTTTAATTTTTAATTTAATATCATACCTTGATCATATAGTAGATTTAAGATTTAGGTATTTATATATTTATTTAAATAAATATTTAATTTATTTAAGTCTTTCGCTGTCTGAAAAAGTTTCTAGATCTACCCTTCAAACCCTAAATCTGGTTTCTTTAATTGGTATCAAAGCCTAAGTTCTTATTACATAATTTTTATGCATGTTTAGATTATGTTTTAGATTAGATCTAATTTATAATTTAATTATTAAATCTAAAATTAAAAATTTAGATCTCACAAACTGCCATAAGGTTGTCTTGCTGTAAGGTTTAATCCTTATAGTGAAAATGTTGTCATAGTTCGTGATGATCTGACTCTAATTATAAATTTAGTAGATTTGATCTAATTTTATTTATAATTTAATAAATTTAAAATAGTTTTAGATCTAAAAATAAAATATTTTAGATTGCATGGAATGCCATAAGGTTGTCTTGTTGTAAGGTTTATCCCTTATAGTAGAAAGGTTATCCTAGTACGTGCTGATCTAAAGTATTGATTATAAAATTTTAAATTAGATCTAAAAAAATTTATGATCTGATTAAAAATATTTTAATCTAATTTTAATTATCATAAATATATTAGATTTGATCTAGAAAGATTTATGATTGATTATTATTAAAACTGTTTCAATTACATAAACCTGTTTAGATTAGATTTAAAGTAGTTTCATATTTATTTTACTTGCATAATGATTATGAATCAAACATGCAACTTGGTTGATAGAACCATATTATAAAAATATTTTATAAATATAAAAATTATTTTTAAAAAATCAAACCCCAACCCTCAGCTTAAAACTTAATTAAGAATTAAGAAGTTGTTTGATTTGGTTCTAGGATTGTAAATTGAAGATCTTATGACATGAATCATAACACATTGGATTAATGGGTTAGTAGGGATTAGGTCCATTAATTGGGTTAGACCTAAGATTAGATTAAAGAATGGACTTAATTAGAGAATTGACTAAATCTAATAAATTATTGTCTTAGATTAGGTCAAGGATTCTCTAAATCAATTACAATAGTTATAGTTGGTCAAGTCTATATCTTTAAAAAGAACCAAATGGACTTAATTCTTGGCTAAGAGGTCTAGCTCGAACTATTAGGTTGATCTAATCAAGACTAATTAAATCGGTTGGTGTCTAAGGTAAGTTTAGCACATACGATCGGTGGTTTTTAATTGGCAATTCACTTACCTGGCCATTTTTGATGGTGTCTAAGGCAAGCTTTGGCAAATCCTTCCATCGATCTCACTTACCTAGCCTTCTTGGTGAGATTGAGTTTTGATCAAATCATTTGACAATTTGAGTTGACCTGTGTCAACTAAGTAAATCAGTGTGACTGATTTAGGCGCTCCTAGACCAGCCTATTAGTGGTCTTCCTTAAGCTGACTTGGTGAAATCAGTGAAAGGATCATGATAAGCTGGTTAATCTAACCTACTCACTTTTATAAATAAATTTTTTAAAATTATTAGATTCCTAAAGTAAAATAGTTATATGATAACTGGATCATAGCCTTCCATTAAAGTGGATGATAATGGGTCCATCAGTTGGATAATCATTGGAGGCCCAAAGGCCTGGTGCTTATCAGTTGATAGAATTATCATTCATTATATGATCTTTTGGATACATCTTTCTAAATGATGGTTAGGTGGGCCAACCAAAGTTGGGCCTGATCATTCATTGGTTAGATGGGCCAAGCATGGTCATGTTAATGGTTGGATCTAACTGGACCCTTTTCTGAGAAGGCCAAAGCCAACTGATCAGGGGTTGGGGCAAAATTTAATTACTAAAAATTATTTGAAGAAATAATTGATTATGAACCTATCCTTAGATGTACATGGATGGGCCAACCAAAGTTGAGCTCATGTACAGTCTATATGGATTCTAGTACCCACTAAGGAATTACGATAATTTTTTGAATTGAAGGTAGAGGCTACCAATTCGAATAAATAGTGGGATAACCTTTTGATTAAAGTCTAAATCTTTAGATTTAATGAATCAATTACTAATTAGGTTATGTTTTTTCTTTGTGCAGATATGGCCACTTTCTTACCACTTCGATCATTATTGGACAATGATAAGTTGGTGGGACTCAACTTCAGTAGCTGATACCGAAAGTTGAAGATAGTCCTGAAGCATGAACGGATCCTATATGTGCTGACGGATCCTACACCTGAGAAGCTAGCTACCAATGCATGTGGAATAGTTAGAGATACTTATCAGAAGTAGCTCGATGATTGGACCATGATATGCTGCATCATGCTGGCTGCTATGAGTAATGAGTTCAGTCGCAGATTTGAGACGGCTCAGCCAAAGGACATGCTTCAAGTATTGGAGGATTCCTTTGGCACACTCAATGACGTGGAGAGGCATAAGACTAGTTGTGCCATCTTTAGCGCCAGAATATGGTACGGTGCCTCTATCACTAATCATGTATTGTACATGATCAAGCTGATAGAGCGATTAAGCAAGCTCGGCTTTTTCTTACATAAATAGCTTGAGAAAGATGTAATACTGAACTCATTGCTCAAGTCATTTCTTCTATTTCTTACTCATTTTAGAATGACAAAGCCTGAAGTAGACTACCACGGGTTACTGAGGTTACTTTAGAACTTTGAGAAGGATCACCAACTCCATAAAGAGTCGGTAAACTTAGTGGAAGGTTCATCTTCTGGCTCTCGACCCTTTAGGAAAGAAAAGAAGAACAAAAAGAAGAAAGCTAAGAAAGTGCAAGTTCATGCTGGAACATCTGTGCAGGGCCAGATCAGGAAGATCAAGCCCGATAAGAGTCAAGCTAAATGCTTCTTTTGCAAGAAGTGGGGGCATTAGAAAAGAAACTGTCCTCAGTACATTGCCTCTTTGGATCTAAACCGTCAGAGAAAGAAGCAAGCTATTACTGGACAAGATATTTATATGATAACTCATTGCAATTTTTTTATTTATGATATTACTGACTGGGTATTGGATATCGGTAGCCCTTACCATATTTGTAATTCATTACAGAGGTTGCAGGTCAGTAGGAGATTCAAGCAAGATGAAAGGTTCCTGAATGTTAGAGATAAAAGACTAGTTCTAGTTCTAGCTTTAGAAATTTTAAAATTTGTATTTGAGTTCCATACTATTGTTCTTAATGATTGTCACTTCTATCCTAGTTTCTTTTTAAATATCATTTCTATAGGCTTTCTGGCCAAAAATGATTATAAAATTTTAATAAAGAAATAAGTTTGTAATATCATTATGAATGGTGTTACTATTTTCTATGGATATCTAAATAATGGTGTGTATATGCTATCACAACCTATTATATAGTCTATTCAACTGGCAAGCATTCTAGATTAGATAGTGTATCAGATATCTACTTATAACATTATAAGCTAGGTCACATAAATAAGAATCGGATAGACATGTTATCTCAAAAAAAAATCCTCAAAGTTAGTGATTGTGAATCACTTCCAACCTGTGAATCTTGTATTCTTGGTAAAATGACAAAGTCATCTTTTACTAGAAAAGATGAAAGGGCCATTGAGCTCATAGGTCTAGTACAAACTAATGTATATGGACCAATGAGTACAAGTGCCAAAGATGGATATGTCTACTTCATTACTTTAACAGATATCTATCCAAATATGGATATCTCTATCTGATAAAACATAAGTTAGGGACTCTTTTGAAATGTTCAAACGATTCTGAAGTGAAGTAGAAAAATAAACTAAAAAGAGTATTAAAATTCTTCGATCTGACCGAGGAGAAGAATATCTTTTCGGTGAGTTTCTCACATATCTAGGAGAGAATGGGATTATATCCCAATAGACTTCTCCAGGAACACCATAGCATAATGGTGTGTCTGAAAGGAGGAATCAGACTCTGTTAGACATGGTCCGATCCATGATGGATTTTGCCAGCTTGTCGATATTCTTCTAAGGATATGCACTCGAATCGACTTGTTATATGTTAAATAGGGTTCCAAGTAAGTCTATAGTTAAGACTCTAAATGAGATATGGATGGGGCATAAGCCAGCACTTTCACATCTTAGGGTTTGGGGGTGCCCGGCTTAGGTCTGACAAGTGCATATTTATAGGATACCCAAAAGAGATAAAAGGATACCATTTCTACCATGCTGATGAACAAAAGATGTTCATCAGCCTTAGGACAACCTTTTTGGAAAAGAAATTCTTTGGTGAAGCAACTATTACCTCTAAGGTTGAACTTAATGAAGTTCAATAGATAGAAAAGCCGACACCTATAGCTGATTCAGAACTAGATTCGATTAGATCAAATTTAGAGCCCAATGTACCTGCAACATTAAGGCATTCCAATAGAGTACTGCATCAGTCGAATAAATACTATGATTTCTTGGTCTGGGATGGTGATCCCATCGAACTCGATGAAAATGATGAGGATCCGATCTCCTATATGGATGCTATATAGAGATCTGATTCCGAGAAATGGCTTGAGGCCATGAAATCCAAAATAGAGTTCATGAAGATCAATGATGTGTGGACATTGGTTGACCCATCCGAAGGGGTTAAATCCATTGGGTGTAAATGGATCTTCAAAAGAAAGAGGAGTGCAGATGGAAAGATAGAGACCTATAAAGTCCGTCTAGTTGCCAAAAGGTATTGTCAATATTATAGTATTGACTATGATGAGATGTTCTCTCCTGTTGCAATGCTCAAGTCTATTCGGATTATGCTTGCAATTACTGTCCATTTAGACTATGAGATTTGATAGATGGATGTGAAGACAGCTTTCCTGAATGGAGAGTTGACTGAAGATGTGTATATGATACAACCTGAGGGGTTCACATTCACAGACAAGTCCAAGATGTGCAGACTTTAGAGATCCATTTATGGACTGAAGCAGGCATCTCAGAGTTGGAACATGCATTTTGATAAAGTGACTAAAACGTATAGCTTCGTTAAGAACGAAGAAGAACCCTGCATTTACAAATGGGCAAGTGGTCTAGCAGTGGCATTTTTTATTTTGTACGTGGATGACATTCTTTTAATCGGAAATGACATCCCCACACTATAGAAAATAAAAGTCTGATTGTCATCACAGTTTTCCATGAAGGACTTGGGTAAAGCATCCTACATCCTAGGGATGAAGATCTATAGGGATAGATCTAAAAGAATGCTTGAATTATCCCAATCCACGTATATAAATATTGTACTGAAGAGGTTCAGCATAGAGAATTTCAAGAAAAGCTATCTTCCGATAGGCCATGGAATTTCTCTCTAAGAAGGATTGTCCGACAACTCTTGAAGAGAGAGAGCATATAAATAGAGTCCCATATGCTTCGA
The DNA here is from genome assembly GCA_006176705.1 of Cocos nucifera. NCBI lineage: Eukaryota > Viridiplantae > Streptophyta > Magnoliopsida > Arecales > Arecaceae > Cocos > Cocos nucifera. The sequence goes on from QRFJ01000017.1 coordinate 461,868, forward strand.
CAGTGGGATCTGTCATGTACGCTATGACATGTACGAGATCAGACATGGCATACTCATTAGTAGTGAATAGATACCAGTCTGACCCCGGAGAAAATCACTGGAAAGTGGTTAAAGCCATACTTAAGTATTTGAGAAATACTAAGGATCAATGGTTGGTTTATGGCGAGTCAGATCTGAAACTTATAGGATTTATAGACTCCATCTTTTAATCTGACCATGATGACAATAGAAGCATGTCAGCATATATCTTTACTTTAAATGATGGAGCCATATGTTGGAAGAGTTTCAAGTAGCATACTGTGGTAGACTTTGTTTGTGAAGCAGAGTATGTGGCAACATCAGATGCTGCAAAAGAAGTTGTGTAGCTGAGAAAGTTTATCACCGAGCTCGGAGTAGCACCCTTTCTTGATGGTCTAGTCCCGCTCTACTGCAACAGCACTGGTGCCATTGCTTAGACGAAATGAAGGCACACCAACGGACGAAGCACATTCTATGCCGTTTTCACATGGTCCGAAAGATCGTGGATCGAGGTGACATCAATCTTTAGAAGATCGATGGAAAGAAAAACCTGGTCGATCCCTTCACTAAAGTTCTGACAATAAAGAAGTTCGACAACCATAAGTCGAAGATAGGTATTAGATACTATGTCGAGTGGCTTTAGGACAAGTGGTAGTTGTTGAAAAATGTATCCTAAAGTCAATCGTCAGCCTATTGATGGTTGAGCTACTTTATATTTATAATTGATTTATTAATAAATAAAATATATTTTTAGCATTTTTCATCATAAGTATTCATCTTCTAACGAACTCCATTATTGTAATGAAGTTCTTAGGACTATTTAGATTTGATAAAGAGAGGATTTTTTGATTAGTTCTTAAATTTGTTCACGACCAAATGATAGACTGTTAATAAGGATGACAGCATCTATCGAGCATAGGTCCTTGTATGCCATATAGATTGGTTATCCTCTTAACTAAGAAGTATGGAGATACTGGTATGGCATATAGGTAAAATATATAGGTACATCATCATTGAATGTGACCAACTTTAGAGCATTCTGCTGTCGAGAATGTCTCTGATGGGTATAGGTATAAGTATCCCTTTGACCTGAGATCATCTTAGTGACCTGCAAGTAACTCACTGTGCTTTAATGTCGGACTAACTGAATTTCTAATTCAGTAACAGAAGGCTTCTGGGCACAGTCAAGTACTTGCAAAGTTAGAGTGTGATCAAGATAGGATTGACCACTCCAAGAGTAAGAGAAGAATGTATCACTGTATTTCAATATAGCAAAACCTTGGCCAGGATAATCCATCAGATGGATTTAATATTTTGAAATACAATGTGGACAACTTGATCAGAGTTGACACTTAAACTCTGAGGTGTCCTACAAGCATTTTGGTCAAGGGGATGAATTATATAGAAACTATATTCGCATGGATTCTAAGGATGTTGTTCTACATAATCGATCTATCCAACCGTTGGGTACCATTAGTAGATGGTCACTTCGATTGGTATAGAAATCTATTCTTGTGCTATCGACTTAGGTTCGGACCTATGAGGTTACACACATTAGAGCTCACGATCTGATCCGATGATTGATCAATGATTAAGAATCATTCTAGGATTAAATAATCAATATGATTGGTATTTAACCTAGTGCAAGTATTACAGGAAAGATCGACTAGCAATTAGATTGCTAATTGACTTAATTTGATTAAGCCAAAGGACTAAGATTAAGTAATTAAATATGATTTAATTAAATTTGGTTTGGACTTGATTGGATCAAGTCCAATTGGTTTATTGGATAAGCCAAGTGCAAGAAAAAATTATTCCTAGTTCAACTAGGAGTTGGATCAACCTGATTTTCTAATTTGATTAGAAAATTAAATTAGAATTAAATTTAATTTAATCTAATTTAATTAAATTCTTAAATGGATTAGGACCTAATTTAATTGGGTTGATTTGCTCTTAATTTTATTTGATTAAATAATTTTATTTGACCAAGTCAAAATAGGAGTCCTAGTCGTCAAAATAGGAGTCCTAGTGTGACTAAGACTCTCTATCACTTGCGCCACTTAATCCTCATGCCCCACGCCCTTTTGTTTTATTTTTTTACATGAAAATTCTCCACGTGCAGGACTTCTCACGCCCCTTCTTTCTCTCCCTCTCTCACTTATTTGGAATAAGTTATGGACATATCCTTTTTGATGAAAAGTTATTTTGAGTTTGAATTCTATATGATAGAATCCTAACAACTCAAAACTCTTCCCATAGTGTACCAACCCATCCTTCTTTATTTCCTCTTATTTTCATGGTAAAAGTGGGATTTTTTGTGTGCCCCCCTTGCTGGTCCATAGTAGAAAAAAAGGTGGGGGCGTCGAAGAGTTGGGCACCCAAACCACTTACCAAATCTAGTCCTGCCTTATCTAGTTTTTGACCTAGACAAGGACTCTTCTCTTTCTATAAATTTTGGATGAATTTTGGTCTAATTTTTTCATGAAATATAGAGCTTTAGGAGAGATTTGGGGTGTGCAAAAATCAGAGGAAGAGGGTCCTTGAGTGTGGGGGTTCCATAGGCACCAAACTAGGTGTCTAGGTGAGAGAAAAGAGAAGAAGAAGAGGGTTTTCTTCTAGAGCTGTTTTATTCTTCATCTCTTCTCCTTCTTTTGAATTTTTTCTGAGAGAGTCTCAGATTAGAAAAATCTTCTCTTCCTTCTCATATTTTGGAGAGTCCAATTTTTGAAGATAGGAGCATCGAATCGATCATCAAAGAAGGATTACCATGGTACTAGCATGCTGTGCTGATTTTACTACATTGGACTTCAGATCAGAGTTCGTAGGCTCGTGTGGACGACTCCTAGAGGTCGGACACGTGTGCGGCTCATAACTTTATCCTCAAGCCTAGATCAGTAAGTTAGAATATCTAACTTGCATAGATAATAGTTCTAATCTATTGATTTCATACCTGCATTAGATGTAGTATAGATCTAGGTTGATGTGATCAACCTTTCCTTCTCTTTCATATTTTTAATTTTTGATTTAATATTATGTCTTGATCGTGTAATAGATCTAAGATCTAGGTATTTATATATTTATTTAAATAAATATTTAATTTATTTAAGTCTTCCACTATCTGATCTAGGTCTCCACCTTTTCATCTGCGTCCATCTTTCTTTTGAAGACCCATTTATATCCAGTGGATTTAATCCATTCGGATGGGTCAACCAATGTCCATACATCGTTGGCCTTCATGGACTCCATTTTGGACTTCATGGCCCAAGCGATTTTTTGAAATTAGGTCTCTACATTGCATCCATATAGGTGATCAAATTCTCATCATTCTCATCGAGTTTGATAGGATCACCATCCCAGATCCAAGAAATCATAGTATCTATCTGATTGATGTGGTACTCTATCGGATCATCTTAATAATGTAGGTATATTGAGCTCCAAATTTGATCTAATCAAATTCAACTCAGATTCACTACATGTGTCGATCTTTCTACCTGTTGAACTTCATCAAGTTCAATCTTAAAGGCAACAGTTCCTTTGGAAACTTTTTTTCTAAAAAGATTATCTTAAGGCTAACGAACATCTTTTATTTTTTAGCATGATAGAAATAGTAATTCTTTCTTTTTTTAGGATATAAACACACACTTATCAGACTGCGGTCCAAGCTTATTTGTATGAAAATGTTTGACATAGGCCAAACATCTCTAAATCCGTAGGTGAGAGAGTGTAAGCCTATGCCTAGTCCACATCTCATATGGAGTCTTTGCGATAGATTTACTTGATACATTGTTCAATATATAACATGTAGTCTCAAGAGCATAATCCTAAAATGAAATAAGCAGACTAGCAAATTCCATCATGGATCGAACCATGTCTAACTAGGTTCGATTTCTCCTTTTTGATATACCATTATGTTGTGGTGTTTCTGGAGGAGTCTACTATGAGAGAATCCCATTCTCTCATAGATATGTCAAGAACTCACTGGATAGATATTCACCTTCTCGATTCGATCAAAGTATTTTAATACTCTTTCTAATTTATTTTTCTACTTCACTTTAGAATTTTTTGAACATTTTAAATAAATCCGATTTATATTTCATCAGATAGATATATCCATACCTGGATAAATCATCTATAAAAGTGATGAAGTAGAAATATTCATCTTTTGGCACCGGTGCTCATTGGTCTATATACATCGGTATGTGCAAGACCTAAGAGCTCAGTGGCTCTCTCATCTTTTTCAGTAAAAGATAATTTGATCATTTTTTTTCAAGAAGATAAGACTCATAGGTTGGAAGTGATTTACAATCACAGACTTCAAGAATTCTCTCTTGGATCAACCTGTTTATCCTATTCTTATTAATATGACCTAACCTATAGTATCATAGGTAGATATCAGAGACATTATCTTTTTTAGAATATTTTCTAGAAGTGTACATTACACTCACAGGCTATGATAAAATATAAATATCATTTTTTTGTTATCCTTATATTATTATAATAGCATTCATCATGATATCATAATAATCTTCCTTTATAGATAAATGATAACCATTTTTAGCCAAAAGACTAATAGAGATTATATTAATAAAAAAGAAAAGACAATAATGACATTCATTTAAAGAAATGATATTAGTATTGAGAATAAGTTAAACTATTTTTATAGCTAGAACTGAAATAGACCTTCCATCTCCAACATTCAGAAATTGCTCATTTTTTTCAAATCTTCTACTAATTTGAAGTCCTTACAACATATTGCAAATATGAACTGGACTTTCGATATTTAATACCTAAGTAGAAGTATCACGAACAGAGAAATTATTAGATGTTATCATATAATATTCTTGATTAGCAACTACTTGCTCATCTTTCTTATTCAGTCTATTGAGATCATAGGAATCAAGATACTGAGGATAGTTCCTCTTTCAATGCCCCTACTTCTTACAATGGAAGCATTCTGACTGATTTAGGTTATTCTTGGATCTTATGTTTAAACTAGGCATAGAGGCCCCAGCACGAATTACTTCGTGCTATTGAATAACATTCAACTTTCGATACTTATTATCGGGGTTGCATCCCATAAGTTTATCACTGTCTAATAGTGAATGGAGTAACTATGGTTTGGATTTAACTACATAAAGAAGAACCAAAAGCCTAATTAGTAATTGATTTATTAAACCTAAAGATTTATACTTTAATTAAAAGATTCTTTCATTATTTTATTCAAATTGATAGCCTTTATCTCCAATTCAAGAAATTATCCTAATTTCTTAGTGGATACTAGAATCCACATAGACTGCACATAAGTCCAACTATAGTTGGTCAACTCATGTATATCTAAGAATAGGTTCATAATCAATTATTTTTTTAAATAATTTTTAGTAATTTAATTTTATCCTAAATATCTTTTCAATAGGCTAGAGCCTCCACTGAAAGTCCTAGTTAGGTCGAACTATTAACATGATCATACTTGGTCCATCTAACTAACGAATGATTAAGTCCAACTATGGTTGATCAATCTAATCACCATTTAGGAAGATGTGGTCAAAAAATCATATTATGAATAATAATTCTATTAGCGGATAAGCACCAGGCCTATGTGCCTCCAATGATTATCCAACTAATGGACCCATTATCATCCACTTAATGGAAGGCTATGATTTAGTTATCATCATAACTATTTCATTTTGAGGATCTAATAATTTTACAGAATTTTAATTTAAGAAAGAGAGAAGGTCAGATGAACCAGCTTGTCATGATCTTTCCACTGGCTTCACCAAGTCAGCTTAAGAGAGACCATTAATAAGCTGGTCTAGGAGCACCTAAATCAATCACACCGATTTACCTAACTGACATGGGTTAGCTCGAATAGTCAAGTGATCTGATCAAAATATAATTTCATTAATAGGCTAGGTAAGTTCGATCAGTGAAAGGATCTGACAAAGCTTGACTTAGACATCATAAAAAATGATCAGATAAGTGGGCTGCTAATTAAAGACCATCAGTCTGATTTATCTTAGATACTAACTGATTTAATTAGTCTCAATTAGATCAATCTAATAGTTCGCACTAGACCGTGTAGCCAAGAATCAAGTTTATCTTGGATCTCGTTAAAGACATGGACTTGACCAACTACGACTATTGTAATTAATCTAGAGAATTCTTGACCCAATCTAAGACAATAATTGATTAGATTTAGTCAATTCTCTAATTAAGTCCATTCTTTAATCTAATCTTAGATCTAACCCAATTAATGGATCTAATCCTCACTAATTCATTTAACCCAATGTATTATGATCTGTATCTTAAGATCTTCAATTCATAATCCTAGATCTTAATAAAAAAACTTCTTAATTTTTAATTAAGTTTTAGGTTGAGGATTGCGGTTCGGCTTTTCAAAAATAATTTTTATATTTATAAAATATTTTTACAACATGGTTGATAAGTTACATGTTTGATTCATAATCAAAATGTAAATAAGATAGTATGAAACTATTTTAGAACAAATCTAAATAGGTTCATGTAATTAAAACAGTTTCAACTCCAATCAATCATAAATTATCTTAGATTAAATCTAACATATTTATGATGATTAAAATTAGATTAAAATATTTTTAATCAGATCATAAAATTTTTTAGATTTAATCTAAAATTTTATGATCAATATTTTAGATCAGTATGTAATAAGATAACCTCTCTACTATAAGAGATAAACCTTATAGCAGAACAACCTTATAATTAGTCCATACAATTTAAAACTTTTATTTGAGATCTAAAACTCTTTTAAATTTAATAAATTATAAATAAAATTAGATCATATCTAACAAATTTATGATAAAAAATAGATCTACATGAACTAGGATAATCTCTCTACTGTAAGGGGTAAACCTTACAGTAGGATAATCTTATAATCAGTTCGTATGATCATAATTTTTAATTTTAGATTTAGTAATTAAATTATACATTAGATCTAATCTAAGAAATAATCTAAACATGCATATATAATCATGTAATAATCAACCTAGGCTCTGATACCAATTGAAGGAACTAGATCTAGGATCTCAGGGCTAGATCTTGAAACTTTTTCAAAATCAAGCAGCGAAAGACTAAAATAAATTATAATTTATTCATAAAAAATAGTGAACCCCTAGATCTAAGATTCTATTACATAAATATAGCATGATATTAAATTAAAAATTAAAAATATTAGAAAGAAAAATATATTGATCATATTAATATGCATCTACACTACATCTAATGTAGGTATGTAATAATATGTTAGATCTATATTACCTGTGCAAGTTAGATATTCTAACTTGCTGATTCTAGCTTGAGGATGATGCTTTAAGTGGCACACATGTCTAGCCTCTAAGAAATATCCACATAAGTTCACAAATCCTAATCAAAAATTTTATGCAGGAAATAAGCACAGTATGCTAGTACTGTGCTAATCCTTCTTCGACGATCAATCCGATGCTTTCTTGTTCAAGACTTAGACTCCTCCAGAGAACAAAAGAAAGAGGAGAGATTTCAGATCTGAGATACTCTCAAATAATCTCAAAAAGAGGAGGAGAAGAACAAAGCAATCCTAGAAGAAGATCCTCTTCTTCTTCTCTAATCTCTTACCTAGATACCTAGATTAGTGTCTATGAGAATCCTATGCCCAAGAGGTCTCTCACCCCGATATTTACATGCCCAAAAGCCCTCTCAAAGGTCTAGAATATCTTCAAAAATTAGCCCAAAATTCATCCTATATAATAAAATATAGAGGAGTCCTTGTTGGGATAAATTCTTAGACTAGGAAAGAACAAATATGGCAACTAGTTGGGGTGCCCAACACTTAGGCGCCCCCTTCTTTTTGGCATGGACAATCTGAGAAAGGTGCACAAAAATCCTTCTTTTCACCAAATAAAACAGAGAGAAAATAGGAAGAGGAGGGTGCACTAAGAAAATATGATTTTAGCGATCGAAAAATTGATCGCTAAAAATCAAAAATCGATCGCTAATAATTTAGCGACCTAAAATTTTTGGTCATAAAAATGCTGGTTAAAAATATTTTTCGATCGATTTTTTCGATCATAAAATTTAGCGATCGATTTATCGATCAAAAAAAAATTATTAAAATTATTAAAATTTAAAAAAATTTGAAACTTACGATTGATTTTTCAACTAAAAAATTGATTTCTAATTTCTAAAAAATTATAAAAAATAAATAATCTAATTATAAAAAATTAATTTCTAATTTCTAATAAAAAAATTTTATTAAAAAAATTTATAATTTTTTTAAAATTTTTAAATTGATCAAAAATTTGATCATAAATTTTTTGAAAAGTATTTTTTTTAAAAAAATTAATCACAAAATTGGTCACTAAATTAATTTAAAAAATATTAAACTAAAATTTAAATAATAATTGATCAAAAGTTTGATCATAAATTTTTTAAAAAATATTTTTTTTTAAAAATCAATCATAAAATTGATCAATACATTAATTTAAAAATATTAAACTAAAAATTTAAAAAATAATCAATCAAAAATTTAATCATAATTTTTTTGAAAAATATTTTTTTTAAAAAAAATTGATCATAAAATTGATCACTAAATTAGTTTAAAAAGGTATTAAACTAAAAATTTAAATAATAATTGATTAGAAATTTGGTCATAATTTATTTGAACATATTTTTTTAAATAAATTGATTGCAAAATTGATCACTAAATTAATTTAAAAAATTTAAACTAAAAATTTAAAAAATAATAGGTCAAAAATTTATATCATAAAATTTTTAAAATTTTTTTTTAATAAAATCAATCATAAAATTAATCATTAAATTAATTTAGAAATTATTAAACTAGAAATTTAAATAATAATTGATCAAAAATTTGATCATGATTTATTTGAGAAATATTTTTTTAAAATAAATCGATCATAAAATTGATTGCTAAATTAATTTAAAAAAATAAACTAAAAATTTAAATATGAATTAGTTGAAAATTTGATCATAATTTTTTTAAAAAATTGATCAAAAAATCAATTACTAAATTAATCAAAAAAATATTAAACTAAAAATTTAATTAATAATCGATGAAAAATTTGGTCGCAAGTTTTTTAAAAAATAATTTTTTTAAAAAATCGATCATATAGTCAATCTTTAAATTAATCAAAAAATATTAAACTAAAAATTTAAATTATAATCGATCAAAAATTTGATCGCAAATTCTTTTAAAAATATTTTTTAAAAATAATCGATCACTAAATTTATATACAAAAAAATATTTAATTTTTTTTTTGATGCAAAATAGCTCATAGGGGAGCACCTATCAATTTAAATAATATAGCAAGTAAAATACATATCCAATAATATCAATTCCAATTCAGACATAATTTCAATTCAAATAATATAAGATTTTAAGATACATATCTAGTTTGATGAGATATATGCCCAGCATAATGAATTTCAAGTTGAAACGTAATGAAACCAAGCAATATCAGTTGAGCATCCACCATACAAAATTAAATAACATGTCTTAAACAATAAAATACCATAATAATAAGAATAAAATCATAATAATTTATGAAGCCATTTCTTTCAATTTTCATTAAATTTAGATCATCATTAGGGAAAATAAATAAGCAACTATAAAAATATATATTTTTTTCTCATATAAAATAGTTCACAGAGGAGCACCTGCTAATCCAAACAATATAGCAAGCAAAATACATACCCAACAATATTAATTCTAATAGCATAAATTCTAACAACATAAGATTTTGCATTGATACATACCCAGTATGATGTATTCCAAGGTAAAATATAATGAAACCAAGCAACATCAATTAAACATCCACTATACAAAATTAAGCAACATCTTAAAAAATAAAATACCATAACAGTAAGAAAAAAAAGATTATAGTAATTTGCAAAACCATTTTCTTTAATTTTCATTAAGTTTAGATCATCATCAAGAAAAATAAATAAGCAACCATAAGAATATAGCAAGTAAATTCCATTAGCAACTATCAACTTTAACTGATCATAAAAAAATAAAAATAATATAGCATATGCTGTGCCAAATATTTTATTTGTTTAGCATATCTCGTGCGAAATATATCACAAAGAACTTCTCTGTTATTAGCTAAAAGCAAACCCAATCAGTCTACATCTGGTTTAACACATTATATAGGAATAAGAAAAAGAGATCATAGTATATCTACAGAGCTATTCCCTTCAATATCCATTAAGTTTAAATCATCATCAAAGAAAATAAGAAGGCAACCAAAAGAAAATAACAAACAAAATCGATCGACACCCACCACGTTTAACACATCATATGAGAATAAGAAAAGAGAAAATGATATACTTTATGCCAAATGTATCCATTGTTTAACATACCTTGTGCCAAATGTATCATAAGGATGGCAAAGTAAATAAGCAACCATAAGAACTTAGCAAGCAAAACCAATCGGTATTCATCAAATTTAACACATCATATAGGAATAAGAAAAAGATGCCATAGTATATTTATGGAGCCTTTCCCTTCAATATCAATTAAGTTTGGATTATCATCAGGGAAAACAAGAAGGCAACCAAAAGAATATAGCAAGCAAAATTATTTTTGAACCCATCAGGTTTAACACATCATGTTGGAATAAGAAAAAGAAACCATAGCATACCTTGTGGCAAATGTATTACTTGTTTGTCATACCTCATGCCAAATGTATCATAATCATGGTAAAATAAGTAACCATAAGAATTTAGTAAGCAAAATCGATCGGCACCCATCAGGTTTAGCATATCATATGAGAATAAAAAAAAGATGCCATAGTATATCTTCGGAACCCTTCCCTTTAATATCCATTAATTTTGGATCATCATCAGTGAAAATGAGAAGGCAATCAAAAGAATACGGCAACCAAAACCGATATTGAATCCATCAGTTTTAACACATCATGTGGGAATAAGAAAAAAAAACCATAGCATACCTCGTGGCAAATGTATCACTTGTTTATCATACTTCGTGTCAAATGTATCATAATCATGACAAAATAAGTAAGTAACCATAAAAAGCCTAATCAATAAAATCGATCGACACCCATCAGATTTAGCACATCATATGAGAATGAAAAAAAAGATGCCATAAAATATCTACGAATCTATTTCCTTCAATATCTATTAAGTTTGGATCATCATCAGTGACAATCAGAAGGCAACCAAAAGAAAACGGTAACCAAAACTGATATTAAATCCATCAGATTTAACACATCATATGGGAATAAGAAAAGAGACCATAGTATACCTCATGCCAAACATATCACTTGTTTAGTATACCTCATGCCAAACACATCACTTATTTAATATACCTTAAAACTATTACCTGTATCAAAAATAAGTGATACCAATATAATATATAGAGCTTGTAAGATAATAAGTATCATAAGAGATTATAAAGAACTCTGTTGTCACCTAAAAGCATATCAAAAAACTAAAGTAAGCTAAAGTAATATATATTCACAAAATATATGCACAATCCTCAACATAACATAAATTAAATAGAAATTTAAAAAAGCATGTAAATAAATCTAATCAGTATCCTCTAGCCCTTTCTGCTCCTCTTCCTCAATATCATCATCTCTTTCTGGGTATGAAGGAGCATATGGCCATAAAATAGGTGGCTGCGAAGGAGATGGTTGAAAACTAGGAGATGCTTGAAAACTGGATGAGGATTAAAAATTTATCTTTGTAAGTAGCTCATGCAGTTATTTATTATTTGCTTCAACTTCCTTTTCATTATATTCTACCCTCCTTCTAAGTTCATCTCTTTCACATTCAGTAGCCTCCACTCAAGAATTTCATTCAGTTTCAAGCTTCCTTACTCTTGAAGTTGTTAATTTTGCATCCATTATGAGCATGATGAAGCTTGACCATAAAAATATGATGGACCTATCAATATAATGGACTCTAATCACAGACCATAAATCCTTTCTTTTTTCTTTCCACCAATTGTGTGAACCCACACATCCAAGGCTATTGTTGATCAGGATTAGATGCTCTAAGATTGTGCCTCCTCCATATTACCTCTAAATTTAGTCTATCAAATTTATCTCAGTTTGCATAAAGTAAGATTTGAAAGAAATATAATATATTACTTATACTAATATTCTCTGATCTTCTGTCCATCCAACTTTTATTCTTCTTCTGATGGGTGTAAATAAATAATTCAGATGGAGATGGCACAATACCAGTTTTCACAGTCTGTAATATAAATATCAATTAAAATAGTTTGTGAACCTATTTTATAAGTATGAATTAAATATGATTAATAAAAATATTAAATTAACCATATTGTGTCGATGCTGAAATATAGTGATGGAGCCACCAGTATGAAGAGAAGCATCAAAACCTTCATAATTAGAAGCATGATTTTGTTTTACTTTTTCACACTTCTCCTAATATTGGGCAGTACGCCAGTGTTTGCACAATCTATCCCATACATGATCTCCAAGCCAAGATGATCACTCTATATTTTTACGAGAATTAGCAAGAAGATCTTTTAAACGAGCCGCACCATATTTTTTGAAATTGTTTTTTGCCCATTAATTATTTGGTGGCACAAACCGATATCTCCTCTACAATGAATATGGATAAATAAATTAATTATCATAAAAAAATATATAAAAATAAAATTAAATTCATAAATATCATTACTTATCTTGAACTCAACAAACCACATATCTTTAACATTATTAGATATTTTTTTTCAAGATACCCATGCCGCATCAAAATGACTCCACAAAATTTCAACAATGGCATTAGCAGCTGGGTGAGAAGGTAAGAACCTACAAATAATAAATATTAGCCAACATAAATTAAATATATTAAAAATGCTAAAATAATTATGATATTTTAAAATAAAATAATAACTTACCCATCTCTATTAAGATATAACACTAGCATGCCATCGCTAGTTTGTCTCTGCAATATTCTTTGAACAACTAGCCTTAGGATAAGTAGGAGGAATAGGAGATGTTGAAGGACCAGTAGGTGATCCTGAATGGATAGAAGATGACCTTGAATGGATAGGAGATCATCCATGATAGACAGGTGCTACAGGATGGATAAAAGATGCTGTAGGATGGATAGAAGGTTCTGAGTATAAAGGAGGTGATCCAGTAATAGGTGTTATATACACACTTGGCATCGAAGATGGTGAAGTCAGGTATGGTGCCATAAAAATGATAGAAGGTGGGATAATAGATAGTGGTGGTGGGATAGTCGAGGATGATGGTGGGATAGTCGAGGACGATGGACATGGGACAGTGGAGGAAGGTCGCTTCTTCGTAGGGCGGCCTCTATCAGAGGATGTTCCTTGCTGATCATTTATATCTAACATCTACAATAAATTTGAAAGAATATTATATTTCTTAACAATTAGATTAAAGACATAAATAGGATTAACTTACCCACATTAATGATGAAAGCATTTAAAACTATTCATCATCATCTGATAAATTATCATATTGGTCATGATTTTCATCTTCATTTTCTGAATCATCATTGTCATCAAAATATTCTTCCTCTGCATCATCCTCCATATCTTCTTCCTCCACATCTTCCTCATCTATGTTTAAGTTCGTATTATCATATCTCTAAACTTCCTCAAAACCACCCTCAATGTGATGCGGATACTAGAGCCACCGAAAGTCAGCAATATAATTTAGATTCAATTTAGATTGAAGAAGCCATATCAGAATAACCGTACTTCAGTTATTTTGTTCTAGTCCTTTTGATTTAATCAATTAGTTCTTTTGATGCATTTAGTTTTGGGTCCATAGGACCATACTTGGGTTTATTTTGGATTGAGTCTTATTTGAAAAGAGACCATCATAAAGAAGCAAGCTTGGTCCATATCATCTTTGGAGCCACCACCCTCCACACACCCAGGAAGAAAATATATACGCCAGTATGTGCCATGCCCACGGATCCTCAAGCCAAGTTGTGCCAGACATCAAGCGCCCACATGGAGTTCTTTTTCTTTCCTAGGATTCCTTAAGAGTTTTTGATTTCTTACTTATTTTATTAAAAGGCTGATTTCTTTCCTATGGTTCTATAAAAGATAGATATGTTATATTATTATATTTGAAAATCATACATAATGTTTTACTTTTTTATTGAAATGGTTGATTTTTTTTTGTAAAGAAAATAGGATTCCTAAAGAAATAGGACCCCAAGGATCCTATATAAACCCATGTATTTTTAATGAATGAGACAATGAATGAATGAATCACTCTACAATTTTCATAAATACTTATGTTGGTCGGTCCGAGAGAGAGAGGGTGTGAGATCCAAAATTGCCCCACGAGGAGAGGATGTGAGGTCCACCTCTTTTCATCTCTTTAACCTTCATTTTCTTGAGATTCAGTGTTCCTACGATCCTCATTCATCTTTACCATCTACCTACATAAGCCTATTATCCCAAAAGAAGATCTATCTCCTCCAAGATTTTCATCTATCATGTTGAGAGAGAAAGAGTGATCTATTATTCTACAGATCAAACGTTGATAAGGACCTTCGTTTCTTCTCAATTGACCTTTGATTTTTACTTTTTTTTTCAGATTCGATGTTGGTGAAGATCTAGTTCTTTATCAATAGATCTGCTTAGTTAAAAAATTAAGAGCCCTAATCAGGATAGTTTCTTAACTACCACGATCCGAATTCTTCTTATCTTTTTTTTGAATTTTCTTGTAAGCTTAATTTCTTGCTATCCTTCATTCCATTTATATTTTTTTTTTATAATTATTTATGAGCATGTTTAATTTTTGCTATCTGTCTATTTACTTTATTATTGCTAGTTATTTATTGATCTCTAAAATGACATTCATCAACATCATTTAGATTGATCGTGCTTTGGTCCCGTGTCAATCAGTGACGCCTCCTGAGCAGAGTATAGGCAACTATATTGTCTGTCCTGAAAATAATGTGCCACGACTGGACGTGATTTGTTGTTGATGAACGGAAGAAAGCTTGATCTTTTTTTTTTTTAGACTGTCCCGCATCACAATGTCTCTTAAATTTTCGAGTGGATCATCATTCATTGTAGTATCGACATGGGACATTACATTATCTTGGTAAGCAACCTTCAATGTATATCGATCATCCACTGTACCCCTTGATTTGGTCTTGATGACAACCCATCATTGTACCTTATCTTTTATCTTTTTAGGATAAGATAGATAGTATACTTAAATCATATTTTTTGCAAATATGAAGGGATTAAACCTTGCATACCTTCGAGTATGTCGAATCTCTATAATTCCATATTGTTTATGCACCTTCATGCTACGATTCATCATAATATCAAATCATTCACAATTAAATAGCACCAACCATTTCATTAGATGTCTTGGACATTCTAGCTGCACTATCTCCTTAAGGATACCATAATAATAACTTTCTTCATCCCCTTGGTCAGAACCCTTAACGCACACTCCATTATTAATAGATTTTTTTTCCACACTCCATTTTTCTATGTGAAACTTATAATGATTGACAAAGTAAGTAGACCATGTATGAACCTTTCTCTTAGGATCCCATGCTAATTCATGCAAATATTGATTCTGTACTAAATTATCTCGATTGTGAACCTACACATGATATAACCAAAATGCATTAATAAAACCATAATTTAGGCAACATGCATTGATATAAATACTAAGGGCATCGGCATACTTACATAGATCCAAAATCAATATGGAAACTTAGATGCAATTCTAGAATCAATGTCAGTGGCAGTAATATTTGGTGTGGATGCTTGTAAATGTTGAACAAAATATTTGACAATTACAATCCTATTAGTAATGTAATATTTAATATAATATGAAGTTAATTAATCATCAAATATTTTCACTTATCCAATATATGGTTGAACCTCATCATAGTTAAGTAATACATGTAAATACGCAGTAGCTAATTCTCTATCATCCAGATATCGACTTTTATAAGTTCCAGATGGACGGTCAGGTTTATTAAAAATTGACATAATTGTTGGGATTATCTCATCTTCACCCCCATCATCATTTCGTTCCACTTTATTTCTTATTGACTGTATATGAGGTTCAAAGTAATATGAACAAAAATGAGAAATCTCTTGGCACAAGTATGCCTCGCATATGGACCCTTCTACACGAGCTTTGTTTTTAACCATCTATTTTAATTTATTAAGAAACCTACAATAATTAAATGAATAGGTAAATGCACAATAATTTCAGTAATATATAATAATTAAAGCACCATATTAATTTCATTAAATTAAAATAATTATTACTTATCTCTCAAAAGGGTATGTCCATTGATATTGAACGGGACCACCGACTCTTGCTTCATATGGCAAATGAATAGGTAAATGGTCCATTGAGTGAAAGAGTCCAGGTGGAAAAATCCACTCCAATTTGCATAGTATGACAACAATATTTTATTCCATCTATAACAATTCATCCACCCGTAACACTATTGAGCACAAATCCCTAAAAAATTTACTTAACTTAGTTATAGGCTTCCATACTTTATCTGGTAGTGCACTAAAGGCAATTGGCAACAAACGCTCCACAAACACATGACAGTCATGACTTTTCATTTCGAATATTTTTTCTTCTTTCAAATTTACACATCTACACAAATTAGAGGCATATCCATCAGGCATTTGTAACTCTTTTACCCATTTACATACAGCTCTTTTCTACTCCATGGTTAAGGTGAATTTTGCTTTCGGTTTCATCACTTTCCCATTAGTTAATTCTTGCAACTCTAAATCTCTTCGCTTACAGTACTCCTTTAAATCCATTCTCACTATCACATTGTCTTTGGTTTTACCTTTAATATCCATAGCGGTATTAAACACATTATCAAAATTATTTTTTTCTATGTGCATCATATCTAAATTATGTCTGATCATATTAGTTTTCCAATTCGGTAACTCCCAAAATATGCTTTGCTTTATCCAATTATGCCTAACCCCATATCCATCACATCTACATGAACTCTCTTCAGTTATCTTTGGAAGAAAAGAAGCAGCTTCCCATACATCATTCCCAGTCAACCTATGGGGAGGTTGGTCTTTTTCGATCCGATTTTTATAGAATGCATCCCTATTTCTTCTTAATACATGATCCATAGGCAAAAATTAGCGATGATAATCAAACCAAGAATTTTTACAACTATATTTCAAAGTGAATGCCTTCGATCGCTTCATACAATATGGACATGCCAATTTTCCTGCTGCACTCCATTCTGACAACATGCCATATACAGGCAAGTCATTGATGGTCGACATTAATACAACCCTCATCATAAAATTTTATTTTCTTGAAATATCATAAATTAGGATACCTTATTTCCACAATACTTTCAACTCATCTATCAAAGGTTGTAAATACACATTTATCTTACTTTTTGGATTATGTGGACCAGGAATAATCAAAACCAAGAACATATAAGGAGTAGTCATGCATAATTTTGGAGGAAGATTGTAAGGGGTAACAATTACTGGCCAGCAAGAATATGATGCTGCTGATTGACCATATGGTGTAAAACTATCAGTACATAAGCCTAATATAGCATTTTGTGGTTCAGCTACAAACTCAGGATACGTTTGATCGAATATTTCCAAGCTTCTCCATCTGATGGGTGATACAACACCCTGACTTCCGTCTATTCTCATAGTGCCATCTCATGTGTGGAGCAGAACTCATAGAAGCATACAATCTTTTTAACCTAGGAATGAGGGATAAATAATGCATTCTTTTCATTGGGATCTCTTTTTGTTGTCTATTAACAATATTCTATGTTTTTTAACGAGTTGCACCGCAAAATTTGCATTCTTTTTCTTTGTTATTCTCACCATAATACAACATACAACCATTAATGCAATAGTCTATTTTTTGAGTAGTAAGGCCAAGTTTGGATACTAATTTCTTTGTTCTATAAAAATCTTAGGGTATTACAATATTAGGAGGATGTGTCTTTTTCATAAGTCCTACTATTTGATTAAAAGATCGTTACAAAATATTTTCCTCAAATTTTATGCTTAATAATCTAACAGCAATAGATAAATCAGAGTGATCATTACATCTCGGCCATAATGGTTATTGTACTGCATGTAACATATCATAAAAGTTTTGAGCATCCATATTCGGAGGCTCCTCCACGTTTTGGTCATAGTGAAACCCAAATTCTGGGCTAACAACATAAAAAATCATAGCTTGATATCCGTTCTGTTCATCATTACCCAATTGTGCACTATTAAAAGTACTTGAATGCACATGAAACACCCCACCCACACGAGGATCACTCTCTCCAAGTGATGTCCAATACTAATAATTCGATACAAATCCTTTTTTATAAAGATCAACCTTCACTTCATCAGGACTTAAGTATTTTTGATTTTTGCACTTTGAACAAGGACATCTAATTTTTTCATGACTTAAAAAGCATGATTGTTGGCAAGCAAAAGAAATAAATTCTTCCACCCCTTTTAAAAAAAATTAGTATATCCCTTTCGACCTGATAAAAGTCTATTATACATCCAACTATGATGATGATGGATATCCATATTCTATAACATAACAAAACACCATCATACACTAACAATAATTTTAAAATATTTGTAATCTAAATAAATATTCATATTAAACTTCACATGTATCTAAAATTTTAATAAAGACAACAAATAATTATAAATACAAGTCACACTATCTACAAATTCTGCATTACACACGATCTACAAATTTTACATATACAAATACAAGGCAATTGCTAACTAATTATTTTATCATTTAAAATAACTTATATAATAAATACATCCTAACATCAACTAATAGATAAAGTTAGATCCTATCTCATTCAAAAATTACATTAATTTTATAGGTCAATTACAATAATTAAATGATATGTAATAGAGGTCGAAAAAAATTTTGGTAGTATTTCTTCTTAGTTCTCCCCATACAGCTTAAGATATGTGAGGAGAACTAAAGAAAAATACTATCCAAAATTTCTTCCAAACCCTCAACATACTGTTTGATTATTGTAATCACCTATAGAATTAATTATAATTTCTAAACTGTCCAAAGTAGACAATCAATTGACCAATATACATAATTCTCCAATCCGTATAAAACTATATAAATATACGGATTGCATAGAATATGTATATTAATCAAAAGATAGGTCTATTATTCTATGCAATGTAAATTTTATAAAAATAAACATCTAATTAATTAGTTAAATTAATACATAACAAACAATAAGTAATGAAATCAGATAAAATTAACAAGATAGCAAGTAAAAAGGTCTGTATAATAAAATGATAGAAATAGAGGAAGGGAGGGCTATCTCCTCAGCAGTAGAGAAGCTATGATTGTAGCACCTGTCCCTCACGATAGTGAAGCTGAGGAACTGAACCATCTGCTAAATAGATAACTATAGTAGTGTTACCACCTCAGCTTGTCAAATGACTTTTATTGTGCCACTTAGGATTAGAAGTGGGATCGGGCTGGCCTGAGACCCATCGGATCGGATCAACTTTGGGTTGGGCTTGGGGCTCGACCTCCTGAAACTATTTAGACTAGACTTTGGCCAAAAAATAAGGCCCATTTTACTTTCGGATCTAGCTCAAGCCTACCTTTGGCCCAGCTCCGACCCAGGCCCTATACTAAGCTTAACGAAATCCCTCCTTCGCGATCCCCCCCCCATCAGCCCTTATGAACATCTAAGTATTGCATGCACCTGGTGTAATTGGACTGAATCAAATCCCATAGTGGATGACAAGCCAGCTCTCACTAGGGCTGGAACTGGGCTTGGGTTGGGAGGGCTTCGGGTTGGGTTTCGAGGTCGATCCAAAACTATTTAGGTCGGGCTCAGGCCAAAAATATAGAGCCCATTTTTTTTCGATCGGACTCGAGCCTACCTTTGGCTCGGCTTGGCCGATTCAAACCTACCCATTTTGAGTGCACACCCCCACCCCGCCCCCGCTCCCTCCCTCCCTCCCTTCCTTGGTGCAGAACCCCTCCCTCCCCTCTTCCTCTCGGCCCATCCTGCCCTCCTGCGGCTTCCCCAGTTACCCACCAGCCCATCGCACCCCCATGCCCTCCCCCCATCCCACCCTCCTCTGGCTCTGGTGCAACACCACCCCACCCCTTCGGCCATGGCCCTCGTGAACACCCCCACCTCCATCCTCCCCCAGCCTCGGTGTGAAACCAACCCCCTATCCTCCTTCGATCCCAATGCAAAACAACCCCCCTCGCTCTTCAGCCTTTGCCCTCGCGAACCCCCCCCCACCTTCCCTTGGCCCCGTGAAACCCCCCTCCCCCAACATCCTCCTTCGGCCCAGGTGTGAAACCAACCCGCCCGCCCCCCATCCTCCTCCGGCCCCGGTGCGAAACCAACCCCCCTCCTTCGGCCTCGGCCACCCTCCCTCAACCCCCCGTGAAACCCCACCGCCCCCCCATTCGACCCTCCCTCGGTCCTGTCTCTTGTGTTTGCACCGCACCCACATGGCCCGCACCAGGATAAACTTCACGGCCCTCCACGGCCCCCCACTCCACCCTCCAAATACAAAAAAAAGGGTTTACAGATTTACATTTCCAGTAGAGTGGGGGTGACTAGCGACGGGAGGCAGGGCTTCGATGATGTTGGGACTGAGGTAAGGAGGGGAGGGAGGGCTCCGATGGTGGGATAAAGGAAGGGAGAAGAGCTTGGCACTATAACCAGTGGCGGGATGGAAGAAGGAACGAGAGGGAGAGCTCGATGCTGTAACCAGTGGCGGGATGGAGAAATTAAGGGAGGGGAGGGAGGGCTTGGCGCATGGCAAATAAGTTTGATTATGATGGAAAAAAATTTAAGATGTATATAGTTTTTAAAAAAAATAATTTACAAATATAGTAATCGATAATTTGATCATAAAAAATATAAAAAAAAAATTAAAATAAAATATAAAATGATCAAAAAATTTATCAAAAATTTTTCAACCAAAAAATCGATTGAAAAATGTTAAAATTATTTTTTAATTTAAAATAATTCAAAAAAAATTTGACCAATTTTTTGATTGGAAAATTAATTTTTTTGACCCAAAAATTGATCAAAAAATGCCAAAATTATTTTTTTAATTTAAAATAATTCAAAAAAATTTTTGATTGAAAAATAGATAAAAAAATTTTAAAATTAATTTTTTTATTTAAAATAATTTAAAATTTTAGTGACTAATTTGTCAGTCATAAAATCAATTTTTTTTAATCAAATTTTTAGTTAGAAATGTATTTTACAACCAAATATAATTTTTTTTTATTTTTCTCTAAATATGATATAATTTTAAAATTTAAAGCCCATCTTCACTATTTATTATCTAAATAGTTCTCATCAAAATATCATCACAGAAAACCAACTCGATCCGATAGCTCTAGCTATGTCGATCCATAAAATTTAATTTCGATGACCACGAATGATCGTACGATGATCTGATAGATAGAGACTACCGATAAATTTTAAAATTTATAATGATGATTTTGATGATATTTATAGTATACTATCAAAATTTTAATTCAATCGAACATCATTATCATTATCAATTTAGCATGAGATGATTTGGACCATTAAATAAAAAATGAATGATCAAAAGGCCAAATAGCATCCGATTATACGGTAATTTTTTAGATAAATGATCTTTGCAACTACTTTGATCGTTTGTATGGTGGTGATCGTAAAATTTCAATCTTGCATATATGAACGATTTAAAACTATATGTTTCTTGATAATGATTCTTAAAGTCTTGAGGTAATTATACTTATGCTTTTATAAGATCTGCTTAATATCGATGGTTCATATACGCATGATTTAGATTTTATGATCACCATTATATAAATGATTAAAATAATAGCAAATATCATTTATCTAAAAAAATATCTTACAATCGAATGATGTTTGGCCTTTTGATTATTCATTTTTTATTTAATGGTCAAAATCATTCTATACTAAATTGATCATGATAATAATATCAGATTGAAGTAAAATTTTGATAGTGTGCTATAAATATTATCAAGATCATCATTGCAAGTTTTGAAATCCATCGGTGATCTCTATTTATCAGATCATCATACGATCATTTATGGCCATCGAAATTAAATTTTATTGATCGACATAGCTAGGGCTATCAGATCAAGTTAGTCTTTTATGACGATACTCTAATGATAATTATTTAGATAATGAATGATGAAGATGAATTTTAAATTTTAAAATTATTTCATATTTAGAGAAAAATAGAAAAAAAAATATTTACTTATAAAATATATTTATGATAAAAAATTGATCAAAAAAAAATTGATTTTATGATCGACATATCAATCACTAAAATTTTAAATTATTTTAAGTAAAAAAATTAATTTTGATATTTTTTTGATTAATTTTTTGGTCAAAAAATTTTTGACTGATTTTTTGATCAAAAAAATTAATTTTTTGATCGAAAAATTGATTGAAAGATTTTTTAAATTATTTTAAATTAAAAAATAATTTTGGCATTTTTATAAAAAAATTTGTTCAAAAATTTTTGGATCAATTTTTTGGTTAAAAATATTAATTTTTTGATCAAAAAATTGATCAAAAAAATTTTAAATTATTTTAAATTAGAAAAAAAAAAAATTTGGCATTTTTTGATCTATTTTTTGGTCAAAATTTTTTTGACATATTTTTTGGTTGAAAGTATTAATTTTAGGATCAAAAAATCGATCAAAATTTTTTTTAAATTATTTTAAATTAAAAAAATAATTTTTTATAAATTTATTTTTATATTCAAATTTTTGGTTGTAAAATCGATAGCAAAATTAAAGTTTTATGATCAGTTTTGATACTGATGTTTTTTGGTCTTTATATTAATATTTTTAATAATCGATCATAAAATCAATCATAAAAATTTTGATGGTAAAATCGATTGCTAATTTCAATCAAAAAATTTGATTACATAATTGATCACAAAATTACTATTTTCTTGTAGTGGCAGCATGCATGAGAGGAGTTTTAGTTTTCTAAAATTCTATCCAAAAGTAATTCAAATCAATTTCAAACTTCCTATTTTTAAGCTAGTCCATAACTAATTGCCATATGAGAAAGAGAGGAGAGGAGTGGGTGTGCATGAAGACCAGGGAGAGAAGGTTTTACGCACAAAATAAAGAGAGAGTGGGCATGGGGAGGCATGGTGTGTAGATGGCGCAGGCAAGGTGGATCCTAGTTTTACTAGGATTCCATATTTGACTCGATCAAATATGATTTCTCGAAACAAATCATATTAGAAGTAACTCAATTCAATTAAATTAGATCCTAATCTAATTAAGGACTTAATTAAATTAGATTTAATTTTTTAATTAAATTAAAAAATTAGGTTGACCAAAGTCCTAGTTGAACTAAGACTAGTTCTTTCTTATACTTAATTTTTTCAATAAATCAATTGAACTTAATCCAATTAAGTCCAAAATAAATTTAATTAAATTATATTTAATTAGACTTAATCTCAATCCTCTGACTTAATCAAATTAAGTCAATTAGCAATCGAATTGCTAATCGATCCTCCTACAACATTTGCACTAGGTTAAACATTAATCGAATTGATCGTTTAACCTTAGAACGATTCTCAATCATTGATCAATCATTCGATCGGATCATGAACTCTAATATATATGACCTTATAAGTTCGAACCTAAGCTGGTAGTATAGAAATAAATTTTTAAACCAATCGAAATAACCATCTAGCAATGGTATTTGACGGTCGGATAGGTCGAATGTGTAGAACAACATCCATAGAATCCATATAGATATAGTTTTCATATAATTCATCCCCATGACCAAAATGCTCGTAGGACACCTCAAAGTTCAACTATCTACTCTGATCAGGCTATCCATATTGTATTTTAAAATATCAAATCCATCTCATGGATTATCCTGATCAAGGTTTTGCTATATTGAAATACAGTGATATATTCTTCTCCAACTCTTGGAGTGGTCAATCCCATCTTGATCACGCACCAACTTTATTCCAGTACTGCCCGTAGACTGGCGATTGATGGACATTAGTATCAAAAATTGGATGTAAGAGGAGATATGGGTAAGTATATCTTAATTATATTTATGCATTTAATATGTTTACACTATATTTGATTAGAATAATTTCGTAATGACTTCTAATAACTTTGTGCAAAGGAGGTACGACTTCCTAGATTATAAGAGGACTCGAGATGCATACCTGACTGAAGAAGATTAGGAAGTTATACCAAAATTACAAGGTCAAGCTCCATAGAGGATGGCTTGAGCATCGATGGGACACTTCAAAGGGGCTTGTTCCTTGGATATAAGACTGTCCCCTAAGCCAGTAGAAGGAGATGGTTAGGCATTGGAGAAGCCAGGAGTTTCAGATTTAATTTTTAATTTTTAAATTTTTTATTACACTTGAAACTATATTTGAATATTTTTAAATACTTGTTATTTATATACTTATAACTTAAATACTTTTCAGGCTACTTTCCATCAAAACTTGAAAGAACCGAACGTCTCAGGAGTACATGCCACACTCTCGACTTTAAGTCTATGTCTAATCGTGTATATAGAGAGATATAAATTCTAAATCTTAATTTATAAATTAAATTAATATTTTTTAAATATTTTTAATAAGTTGATCCATTGTTATAACTGACGAGAGAGGAGGTGATATCCACCCATAGCATCATCTTTCGATCTAGCCGTATGGACAAGAAGGGTATGCCAATGAACACTATGATTGAAAGAATTTTTGTAAGTAATAAATAGATTAGTATGATTAGTATTATAGTATTTTTATGATATTTTATTTAAATTTTTAATTATAGGAGTAGTTAGATGCATTTGCAAGTGAGGGCCTAGACACTTCTGGCCTCTATGACCATCTATCTTAGGTCATGGGGCTTGAGCACTCTAGAAGGATCCAATGTAGGCCTGAACATACACCGACGAGTTACTGGTCTGAGGCGAGCATCTCTTCACATGCTTTCGGGGTCATCAGTCGGGAGCAGCTTGAGGAGGCATTGGCATAGGCAGCTCAGGCTATGGAGCGGGCTGCTCAAGCTAAGTAGCGTATATCGTAACTACAGAGTATCATGATCGCTATAGTGATGAGGCTCTTCACATGTTTTGGAGCTAACTTCATGAGCCTTAAGGATCTGTTGGCCAGCGCCTTAGTTCCAGCTCCTACAGCTCTAGCTCCAGCTCCAGCTTCTTCCAGTAATGATGATTTAGATTTAGATATAGACTTTTGATATTTTTTTTAAAAAAATATTGTAATAAATTTTATTCAATAATAAAATTTGAGTATTTCACATATATTCTTATTGAAGAAAAATTCTAATTTTTTGGATCAGGTTCGTTCAGATCTGATCAGATCAAGAGATATATTTCAAAATTTTTCTCTTGATCCCAATCAGATCTTGATGTATTTCAGATCTGATTCTTATTATTTTAACAAATAAAATAAAATAAGAATAAATTAAATTAAATTTAATTTACCTAAATTTGGGTAATCCTATTACCCTGTTGATGATCCTGTTTGCAGCGGAAGGTTCTAGATCTAGCCACGCAAGTGCCTGACCTCTACCGGTATCCACTCGGACTGGATCTGGAGATCCTCTTCTTCTTTATCATACCTCTAAAAATCAGATCTGGATCTGATCTGGAGGATCTTCAAAACTCCTTTTGAAGATCAGCAGTCATCCTTTTGCAGTAGTGCAACCTTCTTACTTTTGATCGCCTTTCTTTGATCTGGATTGCACCAACCAAGGTCCAAAATTCTTTTGGACGTGGAGAGGAGAAGGAGAAGAAGCTTTGGCATGGAGGAGGAGGGGAGAGGCAGCCTTGGGGTGTGGGGTTTTCAATTCTCAATTGAATTACAAACTGAGTTGGGCGCAGGGTCCTTTTTATAGACTAAGCGTGATCCAACTCCTCTTCCTCCCAACCAATCACAACCCTTTGTGAAATCAGATCTAAATCTGATTGATGGGAATAGAGACCCCTGGATTCCTACTTAGAGGGTGCCTAAGAC
Source organism: Cocos nucifera (assembly GCA_006176705.1). Classification (NCBI taxonomy): domain Eukaryota; kingdom Viridiplantae; phylum Streptophyta; class Magnoliopsida; order Arecales; family Arecaceae; genus Cocos; species Cocos nucifera. The sequence goes on from QRFJ01000017.1 coordinate 487,978, forward strand.
CAGTCAAAGTTGGTTTTAGGAAGAACTCTAATTGGAATCCAAAAGAGAGGTGGAGTCCTTGTCCAACAAGGACTCCAAGACTCCTCCAATCTTGGGCGCACGCCACTCTTGGCGTGCTGGCGTCCTCCTCCTTGCCAGGTTCTGGCAGGGGACAGGCCCCCACCAGCTCTCCAATAGGTG